>KE157316.1:21616-32674 GCA_000411055.1 Leavenworthia alabamica
CGGCAAATCACCAGACACGCTAGCCATTGACTAACTGCTGGAAACCTACCAAATGTCTAGTTCCCTCTGCAAATATTGTTTTGACTTGTAAAAAAAAATAAAGGTGGAAAGTCTTATTTATAGGAGAAGGGATGAATGTGATTTTTCCAAATCTCCAATGTGGGACATTTCTCTTTAAAGAGAATATTCTTTAGTTTAAAAAAAAATTGAAAAGGTTAATTAAATAACATGTTTGGGCTTAATTTAAAACAGTCCAATAAATAGGATTTGGGATGTTACAGTTTTCTCCATCCCCTCTGTTTTTTTTACTGACTGGAGTTTTATCTGCAGCTTCTTGGTAGAGTCTTTAACATTCTCCGTGAAAATAATCCAGAACTTGCTGGAGATAGGCGTCGTACAGTTATGAGGCCTCCTCAAGTTCTTCGTGAAGGGACAAAGAAGACAGTGTTTGTCAATTTTATGGACCTTTGCAAGACGTATGAACACAAACCCCTTGTCGTCTTCTTCAAACTTGTTTGTTTATAATACCTATTGATTTTTATCTGCATCAGGATGCATCGTCAACCAGATCATGTTATGTCATTCTTGCTTGCTGAGTTGGGTACTAGTGGTTCACTTGATGGACAGCAAAGGTTGGTTGTTAAAGGAAGGTTTGCACCTAAGAACTTTGAAGGGATTTTGCGGCGATATATCAGTAAGTAAACTTTTGCTCTTTAGTCTCAAGGTTTTGAGTTGCCGTAAAAAGTTCTTAAGGCTTTGGTTTGTTCTCAGCTGAGTATGTCATTTGCCTTGGTTGCAAGAGCCCAGACACTATTCTTTCAAAGGAGAATCGTCTCTTCTTTCTAAGATGCGAAAAGGTATCACTTAATGTTTTCCCCCAATGCTTTTCTGTGTTTCGATTTGCGAATGTTATGAACAACATGTTTTTTGCAGTGTGGATCTCAACGATCTGTGGCGCAGATCAAAGCTGGGTTTGTTGCTCGTGTTGGTCGTAGAAAGACTTAAGAAAATGGAAGGTAAAATAATTAGCTTGTTACGAAGTTGGTGTTGTTCTTCTACTACTTCTGTAGCTTCCTATAAAGTCCAGAGAGGCTTAAAATGCTTCGTTTTAAAATGTTTTAAAGCAAATGAAATTTAATGGGTTATTAATTCTAGTCACTGTCATCTTCTTCTAGTTTTTATTAATTGAAATCGATGACAAAGTTATAAACTTATTTGTATAAATTGGAAATCATACATATATAAACAACTGTTTAAACGATATTTGTTCCGACAATGTATCGTCGGTTCTACTCCGGTTAACGGCTAATTAATGGTTTTGTTCTAATCGTTTTGAACCGAAATAAACCGACATCGTCGTTTCCTCCTGGTCAAGAAAACTCGGGTGCTAACAAAATCACAGCACACGAAATCGTCGCTCATCTGATCATATTCGTATATCCAAATTCATTCGAAACCCCTGAATCCTCCTTAGCTTCTAGAATCGAAACTGTTATGGATGCACCGTCTCATTCCGAAGAATCCTTGAAGCTTGAACTTGATGATCTGCAGAAACAGCTGAACAAAAAGCTGAGATTTGAAGCAGCCGTTCGATCTATTCATTCTCTTCTCCGTGATTATTACTCTTCTTCATCTCCTTCTCTCCGAAAACAAGTTAGTTTTATCATTAGATTTGGTATCAACAGATTTCAAATTAGCTCGTAATTTGGGTTTGATGTTGGTTTTCACTTTTGAGGATTGAATTTGGAATCAAACATCTTTATTTTGTTCATGTTGTTTTCTAATTCAACTGCTGGAGACTATGCTCATGTTCATGTCAAGGATTTTCAATTGATCAGATGTATGTTTTTGTTTAGTAAACTCTCTTTGATTTTGATGGATATTGCAGTTCTTTATAGTTGTGAATCGTGTTGTTACGGTTCTTAAGACAAGATATACAGCTACTGGGTTTTGGGTTGCTGGGCTTAGCCTTTTCGAGGAGGCTGAGCGACTTGTTACTGATGTTTCTGAGAAGAATCATTTGAAATCTTGCATTGCTCAAGCCAAGGAGCAATTAAACCAAGTAGAGAATCAGCCAACCGAGTGCTCACAAGGTTTGTAAATAACATTTTAGTTTAGGTTTTATGGTGCTTTTGTAAGTTGTAACTCGGATGGTTTGTTTTTAGGTTATCTTTTTGAGGGACATTTAACGGTTGATCGTGAGCCGGCACAGCCTCAATGGTTAGTTCAGCAGAATCTCATGTCTGCTTTCGCTTCGATTGTTGCTGGTGAATCTTCTAATGGTCCTGTTGATAACACTCTTGAGGACACAGCCACCTTAATGCAAGAACTTATCAATGGTCTTGACAGTATTATCCCAGAGGTTAGCTTTTATATCTTCTTAATCTTGCATTACCCTTGCTTTAGTCATTACTGTAATACGAGAATCTTCACCTATAGAGATGAGTGGAAAGCAATTTCTCTTCTACCTATTAACCTATATTGAGTTAAAGCAATTTCTCTTTTAATCCCAACCTTTAGTAATGAGAATGGTAGTATCATTGTTCTTAGCTTCATGATTGAAAAGTTATATATATGATGTGTTCTATGCAGATACTAGAAGATGGTGGACCACCAAGAGCTCCGCCGGCTAGTAAAGAAGTTGTCGAGAAACTCCCAATCATTACATTCAATGAGGAAATGCTTAACAAGTTTGGAGAAGAAGCAGAATGTTGCATCTGCAAGGAGAATCTAGTAATTGGCGACAAAATGCAGGAGTTGCCATGCAAGCACACCTTTCATCCTCCTTGCTTAAAGCCTTGGCTGGTATAAAAAACGTATTCTTTATAGCTTATGATTAAGTGGCTTATGCTTCAATTGGTTTTGCAGGACGAACATAACTCTTGCCCTATATGTCGTCATGAATTACCAACAGATGATCAGAAATATGAGAACTGGAAAGAGAAGGAGAAAGAGGCTGAGGAAGAACGGAGAGGCGCAGAGAACGCTGTCCGCGGAGGTGAATATATGTACGTTTAAATCTCCATTGTTGTTACTCTTATTTGTTGTGTCATTCATAATTATAAAGAGATAACATAACTTCAAGAGTTATTGGTTACACTCTATGACATTGTTTCTCCTTAAACCACAGTATTTTTTCTTCAGGAGTCTTAAATTTATAGGAAATGACAAACATGTTTGACCAAGCCAGACATGTAAACAAATAGACACTATAATACGACACAAAACAGTAAGTATATATGACATATTATCATATAAACCATATTGACATAATAATGTTTCACTTAGCCATATGCTAAGCTACGCAGTTGGATATTCCTCCTTGATAGAGACATCTGTCTTTTTAATGTCTGAAACAGAGTAAGGGTTTTTGTTGACCAGTCTGCAAATAAAGAATGTGAATGCTTCTGTTAGATGCAATCTCACTATGATCAAATCTGACTTTATAAGTCTGATTGCAAACCTGTCGCGCCTTTTCTCGAGGAATCGTTGAAGCGAATGCCTCCTTGCAATTGGTAGATCTGATTTATCAAAAAAAGCTAATGAGATTGTCCGTTTTCGATGTTTAAAGATGTTGAAGTTGAATACTAACCAGCAGCGGATCTACAAAACGAAATTGGCTGAATGGGAAATGAATGTGTAACTGGTGAAGCTACAGTAGATGTGCTTGAGAAAGAAGGAGCTCTGTTCATTGCTGGTGATGGTAAAGAACTGACAGTAGTAGAATTCTTCGTCTCGACGGATTTAGCAGCAGCAATACGGAGAATTTCTTCAACCTATAAATAAGCATGGATCACAGCAAAATCTAAGCATTTTTCATACAAGAAAAAAGTAGAATTAGCAGCTGAAATGGATCAAACCTGTTCAGCAGATATACCATCTAACACAGTAACACTCCCTCCAAAGAAAATAGTAAGTTGAGTTGGAATGAGCTTTGATTCATGTAGCTCCTCAGATGATAACATCTCCGTTGACCTTTGATAGTTTATCAGAAGAAGATTCATTAAAGGAACTATAAAGTCATTGGTGACTATAGATGCAAATTTGAGATCAATCAAATAGCTACTAATAATAAACTCTAAATGTTTTCACAAACATGACCTAAACAACCCTAAATTGCAACTAAGATCCCTAATTTTAATTTATATACATGAATCTGAACAGATCGAAAATTCTGATTGAATATGTTCCTAACAAATCAATTTCTTGAAATAGCCTCAAATCAGAAGAATTCTCAACATCAATTTACAATAACAACTCAACTCAAACCTAGCTTCGTGAATCGATTTATCTCTAGCGATGACATCATCTACAGTGTTGTTGCTGTCGTCATCACATCCCAGGATATTTCCAAATCCAGCTTCAATAGAAACGCGTGGCTCATCTTTCACCTTTGCCATGGCCGGTTTCTCGATTATCGTAGATCTGATTTTTTTCCGATTGGATATTTCGTCTCCTGATTTGTTAGCTTTGTCTCCAAGTCGTGTCCCTTCTGGATATATCCTCCTCCTCAGAAACTCATGTAATTTGACACGTGGCACTCGACATTGATATTTTTTGTAATTTAGAACGTGCGCGAATTCGATACGATGTCGTTTCTTGCGTTATGCGGAAATATTTCTGTTACTGTTTGTCCTATACTTCATACTTCCAAATTCTATTATCCCTGAACCAAAAAGACGATAAATACATAAAAATACAATTGGGTTTTGATAGAATTGGGCTTAGAAAACTCCTATTGGGCTTTTGCCTTACATGTGATTTCTAAGATGGACTAAGTATGTCGACATAAAAAAAAAGGACTAAATATATGCACTCTATATACACCGAATACTTGACTTTTATATAAATGTTTTCGGATGCAGAGATTTGATTTTGATCTTGGAGTTAGGGATAACTGGCTAGAATTTACAATGGAAGTTGATAATTTAAAAATTTTTAGAGTATTTTTTACAAGTTTTTCATTAATTCATGTCTCGAGACCCTTAAATGTTCGTGGAGACTTACTAGCTAAGAAAGCTCATATTTGTGGTGTTTTATTTTTCTACGTAAACTCTCATACTCCGGATTAGTTTACTCCGACAGAAAATCAAATCCTTATATTTTAATGAAAATTAATATTTGATGAAAAAATTATATATAAATGTTTCCGTGATTACGCAACAGTGGTGAAAATAGGGGAAAACTCGAGGGGGTGGATCATGTGCTAAAAAATATCTGATGTGGTCAAGGTTCTTGCTGCTACTTCTGAGCGTAAGATAATGAAGCACTCGTCTAGAGCTCCTATTTTTTTTAGGGTCCCTGTTTAAATATATTTTGTATATAATATATAAAAAAGAAAATAAATAAATTTATAAAAAATAAAGATTAGTCTTTAGTTTTTTAATAATTTGCATTTTGTATACATATTTAAAATTATATTTATTTTTATTATTTTGGTTAGAATTTCTATTTTTTCGTTTCACTTAGAGTCTCGGTTTGTAGAAAACTCCGGTTTAAAGATTTATATATATATACCTCTATTTCTACTAATTCACAAGTAATTTAAAAAAAATTTCAAATTATTTTTTGTATACGTGTCATTTTTATAAATTTTCTACTTTATTTTTTCAAAATAATTTTATTTCAAAAGTTAAACAATCATTATAAAAATTATTTTTATTTGTAATGGTTTATTAAAAATTACTTACACGATTCCTTTTATTTTTCCTCAACCCCACTATCCCTATTTTTTTTATATTTCAAAACCTCTATAGATTTTCATATTTATTTTTGCTTATTTGAGTTTTTTTTGACTCTTATAAATTTTAGTTTTCGTTTCTCTTTTATTATGTTTTTCTACAAAATTATTTACAGAAACTACAAAAAATCAGTAGATCGTTATTTATATAGTTTTTCTTAAAAGGTAATTTACTTTTATATTTCTGTCATTTTTTCTTAGTTTAGTTATCTATCTGACTCTACTTTTCTTTATTTTGTTTCTCAATTTTTATCCATAATCATTTTATGTGTTTTATTAAAAAACCTATAAATCTAAAAAAATAGCAACATTGATCTATCATATGTGAAGAAATCAATATATATATCGTATTTGATGACAAGGTTTATACTTTTTCCAACCATGTAATATACTTTATTATGTGTTACGTAGAAATATGTATACTTTGTTTTAATACACTTATTTGAGATTATCGTCTTTTAAATTAAAAATAACTATTTTACAATAATTTTATTATGATAATATAAACACTTCAAAAAATATTTTTTGGAACTTAAATTTGTAAATAAATCTTTTAAATATAAAAATATCAATGAATTATTTAACGGATTATTATCTATTTATTTTGTATAAATAAATATTGCTAAATTTAATTCTATCAATTATCAGTTTTTATTCATATTAATCTAAATAATTAAATTATAAATATAGATGTAATTTATTTAAAATTTATTTATTTATTATAATTTTTATGAATGGTACCCGTGCAACTCAATGCTAGTATATATATAATATAAAAGAAAATAAATAAATTTTTAAAAATTAAAATTAATTTTTAGTTTTTTTAATTATTTTTATTTTGTTATAGATATTTTTATATATTTAAAAATATATTTATTTTTAATTATTTTTATTAAGATCTCTATTTTCAGTTTGAGTCCCTGGATTTTCAAGCTATGCTACTACTGTCTGAAGAATAAATGTCTGGAAGTGTCTTCTTTCTTAGTTATAGGTGTATCAGGGCGACTCAAGGAAACAAAACACAGTCGATTAATACCTCTATTTCTTTTGGATTTTTGTTTAAGTTATATAAATACTTTTGTTATATATTTTTATATTTTTTTCAAACCTGTATATTTTTTATTATTTTTTATTTTTTTCAACTTGTTCTGGCCATTTTAAATAGTAATTTTGGATAATATTTTTTTGTTTTGTTTAGTACTTTTGAAATCTCATATACGACCTTAGTACTATCATTGTGTCTTATTATAAGATGATGAATTTCTGCTAGGGTCCTAAGCAAAACAAAAAATA
Organism: Leavenworthia alabamica; assembly: GCA_000411055.1. Taxonomy (NCBI): domain Eukaryota; kingdom Viridiplantae; phylum Streptophyta; class Magnoliopsida; order Brassicales; family Brassicaceae; genus Leavenworthia; species Leavenworthia alabamica. The sequence continues at coordinate 28,650 of KE157316.1, forward strand.
GAGATCCTAACAAAAATAATTAAAAATAAATATATAAAAATATTCATGACTAAATTAATTAAAAATTTAAAGATTAATCTTTATTTTTGTAAATATATATATAATCTTTAGGTGCCTGTAAAAAAAATGGAAGCGCTGGGCGAGTGCTGCAGTTTGTTTCCCTTGCTACTTACTTGTTTTTTATTATCACTTGATGTCATATGTTGAATATTAAGATTATTTTGTTTTTTGTGTTTATTTTAATAATCATTTGGAACACATGTAGCCATTTGTGTTAGTGATTTTACAATGTTATTATATAGACTAGGGTTGAACCCGCACTACGCGCTGGTCTTTTTCATTACCATAACATATTATTTATTTTAGAATTTTTGATTATAGAATTTAAATTTATGTTCAATTGATTTTTAATATGATAGGAGATTTTAGAATTTATTTAAATTATTTGTGAAAACAAAATTTTATTATTATATATATCTATCAATATACAACCTAAATACCATAAATTTTAAAAAATATAATTCGATGTTACTTTTATGCAAAATTATTTTGTTTAAATTTTTTGTGTGTTTATATTTTATAATTTGATATCAATAGTAATTTTTAGGAGGTGAATTATATTTTGTGGAAACATTTTTTAGTTGTTTTAATTTTTTTTCTCTTTTACACTTTATATGTGAAACATCCCAACCCGGTTCTCTAGACTCGAAACCACTAAATTTAAATTTTTTTATTAACTAACCGATAATTCCATACTTATCGGTTCTAGATTCCGGAACTAATAAAATTACTAAGTCTTTAAACTTCATTAAATAAATAATAACTCCACATAACTCAAATATCAAATCTCAAATTATACCTAGTCACACTAGTCAAATTATACCTAGTCACTTAGAACATCCGGTGACTAGACCTCAAAACTCAGAATGCTAGCCCGTCAGTTCACTCAGAACATCCGGTGACTAGACCTCAAAACTCAGAATGCTAGCTCGTCAGTTCACTCAGAACATCCAGTGACTAGACCTCAAACTCAGAATGCTAGCCTGTCAGTTCACTCAGAACATCCGGTGACTAGACCTCAAACTTAGAATGCTAGGCCGTCAGTTCACTCAGAACATCCGGTGTCTAGACTTCAAACTCAGAATGTTTTACTCAAAATTTTACTCAGATTTTTCTTTTAACTCAATACTCAAATTTTNCAATACTCAAATTTTCAATTTAAAATACATTATTAAACCGACCTTTGGTTTAATAATTATTTACTCAAACACATATCACAGAACCACACAAACTCAAACTCAAACTCAAACACCAACACACAATCACAACATAAAAATCAAAAGATTTTAAGAACCAGTCGAATTCATCGAACCACGGTCATGCACGCACCTTAGTCTCTGAAGATGTGTAAAATGACCAAAATGCCCCTGACTTGCTAAATTACCAAAATGCCCCTAAAAATATTTTAGGTCATTTTTAGCAATCAGTCCACAATCTCAACTCAACTGAACCCCAAAAACACTTTCGGGATCCTTAAAACTGATTCCTTAAAAATCTGGAAATTCCTAGAAAAACCCTAAAATTCAAATAATCCAAAAACTTACAGAAACTATCATCCTCAAAGATGAAGTCACATAACGAAATCCAATCGTGCAATTCACAATCCAACCGTTGAAACTTAACCTCTAGATGTGTCAAAGCTGCTTACAAAATATCTCCAAGATCTAAGCATAGATCAACTCGGGATCTAACTTTGAATACACGTTGGTCTAAATCGCGTTTGCAATATATGACCTCACCAAAACATGAATATCTCTTAGAATATGAACGCAAATTCAAATCCGTAAATTGGTAAATCTAGATCTAAGACTTACCTATAACTCCACAACAATTCACCACTTTTGCAATCGATTTGCTATGTGAAACGTATTTTATGTCATGACATATCTGTTTTGTCTGCATCATCATCATGTGTAGACTTCATTTTCTTTCTTCTAAACCATCTTTAGAACCTTTATTTTCTTCCTTAAAGGTAGTCACGAAAATTAGAATAAAAATAAGGGTTTTTGTGATTTGTGACTTAATTATGTGATAACCTAATCACTTATTAAGTCATATGCATTTTAGACCCAAACTCCTTTAATCATATTTTAACCTTAAAACCCAATAGCTTCTAATTTTTGTGATCACTTATTAAATCTTCTTTTGGGTCTCGACCCAATTTAAATGATCACTTAATAATAATTAAAAGTTCTGGACTTTTCCAAAATCTGATCCTTTTAATTAATTATTAAATCATTTTTGGGCTTTTATAATCCTTAACCCAATTAAATCATAATTAAAAATCTGTTGGGTTTCTAAGCTCAATTCTTTTTAATTATTCCACAACATATTTTGGGCTTTCAAACCCAATTAAATTTAACTCTCAGCAGTCTCCTTTAATCATACAGCAACACTCGGACTTCTATGAAATTTCTGGAACTCAAATCACAGCAACAATTCGGTTTGTGGGTCGGTCCAACTGCTATGCTTCGATTTATTCGGTTCAATGTCACAGTAAACCGACCTGGCCAAGATCGACAAACAATTCCATTAAACTAAACTCGGCAAACCATAACCTTAAACCGACTTTATGATCCTTAACTGGATCACATATGTTACAATATGTTTGAATTTGTACAATGTTAAAATAGATAGGTGTAATGTTGACATTGTTTTACAATTTAACCTATTTTAAATTGTTATATTTTTTTAAAGATTTATAGAAATCATAATTACGTGAATTTAATAGTATGGTAGATTTGATTATGCATTTCTTATTCAATTATATTTATTTTCTCTGAAAATAAATTATAACTATGACTGCATTAAGTATTATTTATAAAATAATTAATTTGATAGATACAGTTTATAATTAGATGTAATTTAGGTACTCTAAAAAATATTTAAATTCCATTACATTATTTATCAAAGTTTATGAATATTTATCTTTTTCATTCGCATAGTATCCTTTGTTTAAGAATATTTTTTAAATTCAGAAAATTATAGAAAAAAATAAAAAATAACTGAAATTTAAAAAAATAGGATAAATCTTTCAGAATTAAAAATATAGTTTTTAAAGACAAAATTACCCTTTTATTAAAAAATAAAAAATCTGAAGGAATATTACAAAGAATATTAGTTAGATCATCATTAACAATCTGATTTAGGTTAAATTATCTAACTTCTACTAGATCTATCAGTTTTCTCAAAATCAAAGGTATGTATGCTTGTACAATTGTTTGACATAATTTTTCTGAAAATTTATTACAAACAGTTATTTAAAATTTATTTTCACACAGTTAATAGTATAGTTTTTCAATGTATAGTTGTTTAATAATTTTTGAGAAAATAACTTGTACAATTGTTCGATAAAGTTTTTGTAAAATTGATTTCAATATACAGTTGTTCAATAAAGTTTTGGTAAAAGTTAAATCGTATAGTTGTTCGTTAAAATTTTTGTACAAATTGATTTTAATGTACAATTGCGTATGTACAATTGCGTGAGAAAGTTTTTGTAAAATTTAATTTTGTAGAGTTATTTGTTAAAGTTTTATAACAACTGATTTCAGTATACAATTGTTTCATAATGTGTTTGTAAAAGTTAAATCGTATAGTTGTTCGATTTCAATGTACGATTTCGTAAGAAATTTTTTGTAAAATTTAATTTTGTATAGTTATTTGATAAAGTTTGGTAACAGTTGATTTCTGATATGTTGTATTTTGAGTCGTTTTTACGGACGTGTCGTATCCATTTTAGAGTCTTTTGGTATACTTTGTGTCATTTTACAGGTTTCGGAGTTCAGATTTAGGATTTTGCACACTTGGGAGCTTGGAGTCTGAAAACGTGGATGTTTTGGTGCACTTTTACATGCAGCTCGATCGGGCAGGACTCAGCTCGATCGGGCCACACCTTCCAGACAACCTGCTTGGACAATAGCTCGATCGATCCAGTCCGATCCTGACTTCCTGAAGACCAGCTCGAT
>KE157317.1:0-12765 GCA_000411055.1 Leavenworthia alabamica
GCGATAACTCGCGGCGACTCGTCTCCGTACTATGTTCAGTCACGGAGGAAGAAACGTCAACGGAAGTGAAAACTGAAGAAACCCAGAAGTCTAATCTGAAAAGGAAGCTTTTTGTATTCAATCTTCCTTGGTCTATGAGTGTTAATGATATCTCTGAGCTCTTCGGACAATGTGGGACTGTGAACAATGTCGAGGTCTTATTTTATTTCTCAATTTCATTTGAATTTTTGTGTTGTTACGAATTTGGTTAGCTCAAGTTTACAAATTTCCCCAGATCATAAGGCAAAAAGATGGGAAAAATCGTGGATTTGCTTTTGTAACAATGGCTTCTGGACAAGAAGCTCAAGCTGCTGTTGATAAATTCGATACTTTTGTAAGCTCAAACCTTTTTCCATTTCTTTTTTAGATTCTTTAATCAACTCAGTTACTTTGTTTGGTTAATTTCAAAGCCTTTAAGGTTAGATAATTTGAACAGACATTGCGTTTAATGGTTATCTGATTCGTGATGTTAAACGAGCTTTTTATGTTGTTTGTTGTCAGCAAGTCTCAGGGAGGATCCTAAGGGTAAATTTTGCAAAAAGGTTCAAGAAGCCTACACCGAAACTTCCTAACGCTCTTCCTTCTCCACCTCCTGGAGACACTCGTCACAAACTCTACATATCTAATCTCGCTTGGAAAGCAAGATCAACTCATCTCCGTGAGCTTTTCACCGCTGCAGATTTCAACCCTGTGTCAGCTAGGGTTGTTTTCGCTGACCCTGAAGGAAGGTCTTCTGGCTATGGATTTGTTTCATTTGCTACTAGAGAAGAAGCTGAGGCTGCAATCTCCAAACTCGATGGGAAGGTATAAAGTTCTCAGTTTTTCGCTAACACGACTAGAAAGTTTACTTCTTTAGCTCTTGATTATGTATAATGTTTCATTATAATCTCGTTTTTCTATAGGAGATAATGGGCAGACCTATCAACTTAAAGTTTAGCTTGAGAAGTGCCGGTGAATCTGAAGATGGTGAATCTGAAGATGGTGAATCTGTAGAAGACAGCAATACTTCTGAAGAAAAAACCGTGGAGTGACTCTTATTCTTTTCTCGTTTATCCGATGAAATCATGAGAATCTAACTACATATCTTATTACAATTGGGAAATGTCTACTATAAAGAAACACACAAAAATGAAAGATATAACAGAATTTATCAGTAAACTAGACTTCAATCCTGCTAATGAATGATGAATCACCAAGCCATCCGGCTTCATCATATCGAGTAAGTTCGTCAAATGTGACACAGCTTCCTGTTTGGTAAAGTCTTCTTTTGATCCTCACATTGACATCCATAGTCTTATCCATGAAATATCCTGTAGAATATGATCTCGAGAATCGCCAAGCCGAGGCTTCCACTATCCTTTTGCTTGGACTAGTAGTGGTAGAAGTATTTTCCTCTTCATTGTTTAGGTCCTGAATAGTTATTGTGATTGTGTTGTGCAAAGATTCATTGCTTCCCGAACCAACCAGGTCTGGGTCTAGCTCACATCGGCAAACAGGACAAGTTTTGTGTAACTCAAACCAAAGATCAATGCAATGTGTATGAAACGCATGATGACAAACCGGTATGAGCCTTACCTTATCTTCATCTGAAAACTCAGACAAGCATATAGAGCATTCCGTCCCATGGTTTTTAATTGTTGCGGATGAGTAGAGGAACACAGGAAAGGCGTGGAGGATAAGTGGGTCGAGGCCGTTATTTTCAGGTGGAGTGGCCATATGGATTAGGTCACCATCATAAGGTGTTTGTTGAATATTCCAAGTTGCAAACAATCGATTCAGAAGAAATCGCCAGAAGAAAAGAGAGAAGAATCCAGCAAAGATTACAAAGAGAAGAACACCGGTCAAAACTATGGTGATAGGCATGGTAAAGCTAGGGAAAACATTAGCTTCTGGTATTATTGTTGACGACATTTTGAAGATTACTGATACAACCGGATTAGTAAAAACCCAGGTTTTGTATATTGCTTGAGATAGAAGAAAGCTTTGTTCTAAGAAGTGCTTGTGAGAAAAGGAATAGTGTACAAGTTAAGTAGAGGGAGATGTGGAGAAGGAAGTGGCTAGCTATGTGAGAGATACATCAGTGGCTTTGCTTAGCACTTTGAGCGAGTCTTTTGTGACAGTTTAAATAAAAAAAATGTTTTCTGACTAAACAAATATTAATGTTAAAAATAACTCAAAACGAAGAAACAGAGTATATAAAGTAATAACATTGACCAATATTAATGTTAAAAATAACTAGTTCTAATGTTCAAACATATTTAATATAATACATTTTTAAAGCACATTGCATTTACTAAGAGATGAGAGCTTTTACCTGAAGCTCCATGAGCAAAAGTGCAGTTAGAACCATTTGAACAATACCCAAAGTCTGAGCAACATTGCCGTCATCAGGTGAAAACTTCTTGCAATGTCTATCCTCGTTGGCCGAAATGGCCGATCTTTCCACCGCCTTATCCTGCAGATTTGATAGACCGAGCTCTTCCACGCCGTGAGCGAAGTGGCAGGAGCTAGCGGCGTAGGGACAAGTTCCAGTGTTGAACTTTGAGCAGAGCTTTGTCTTGAACAAGTTCCTTATCTCAGAGGAAGACGATCGTGTCTTATGGCTCGGTGGTACAGTATCATCGGGGTTTATCACCGCACTGACACGGCTGTAATCATCCTCAGTGGCCCAAACGTAATTGTCACCAGAGTTTGGAAATGAATTCTCAGGTGGAGGATCGTTGGTGGTTCTCACGTGAATTGCATCGCTGCTGAAATTTCGTCGGTTACTCATAACGTCGTCCAAGAAACCTCAAACCTTAATATAGTAACTCAGGAGCTCAAAATCTTCGATTCTTGACAAGAAACAAGAAAAGGTGAGTAACTTTGTGAGCTTGAGAGATGATGATCTAAATTTGAACAACTTAAACAAATGTCAAATTATTATTATTTATCCAAAAAATAAAAATAATTAGTATTTTTATCATATTATCAAAATTTTATCATCTTATATTATAAGATGAAGTTATTATTATATTATAAATTTTTTATTTTAATGATCATATTATCAATTTTTATTATATTATCAATTTTTTTTTAAATTAGTTATTTATTTTCTAACATATTTAATTTTAATTTTATAAATTAATATATGTAAAGTTTATAAACATTAAGCTGTACTTTAATTAATGGTATAAGAAAAGGATATGATATAGAAAGCTTAAAAATTCAAATTTTACAACTCGAAGGGATTGTATTAACTATTAACAAGGAAAAAACAATAACCTAACTAGAGTGGCTACCTTTTCTTTCCATAATAAGGTTTTAATTTGCTTACTTGTGATACAAGACAAGGTAGTTGTAGGATTAGGATTTTGACTAAGAATTCATTTCAATGCAGTACACTCCTTACATAGACGACATCCATCATCTCACTGTGAAACATTATGATATTAATCACCATGTTTCAGACTTTCAACAAAAAGTTTGTCGATTTACGAAATTTTTATATATTTAGTGTTAGATTTGTGATGAAGGCCAGAGCTAGGTGTCTATAATGATATTACTTCCACTGCTTGCTTCATTATCTCATCCTTATACAGCCTATTACTTCTAACAAGACTCTCAAGGAAGAATCCATTGTCCAGCGAAGAGCTGCATCACAGTCTTTCCCAGAATCCAGTTCATATCAGAACTTGACAAGGATGCTTGTTTTGCAATAATGGTCACAGCTTCTTTGGCTTCTTTGTATCCACATTCAAGAACAACAAATGGGAAGTCACTGTAACAGTTGGAGAAGCAGCAAATCAATATATCATGATGTATTGTTAGTTCAAATAGAAAGCACTTTTTGGTGTTTCAAACGGGAAAGCAATTATACCTGCCCCACATTACACGATTTGCCCCGAAATGGGACACAAGTTGAGAGAGGAGAGGTGATAGGTCCTCATAAGGGAAACCGGTTTTTGATATCCTGAATAGAGCACTGAATTTCACATACACCTGCTTGTTTCAATATGCTTCCTTTAGAGTCGTATACTATTGTGAGCTAATGAGAGTTCGGATTCTAAAAGTAATGTTATCCTTATTCACCTGTGGGAATCTGGAGAGCTTCATGAGTTGAGTATAGGCTAGCTTCGCGTCACCATTTCTGCAGGTTGATGAAAGTGAAACCATTAAAATTAGTAATATGTTCTTTAGGAATTGCACGAGACAGAACAGCAAATAACAGCTTACTCAGGTACTTTGCAGAATCCAGCGTGGTCTAGTAAAACAGCTGTCTTTGGAAACTCAGTGCACAGTTCCTCAATCTCTGCAATGTGCAGATCCAAACCCTGAATAAAGTAAACAAACAAATTTAAGAGAACTAACTTTGCGTAAACCACACAACTTTGGAGCACATAAAGGTCAAAATACTACCAGACCTTCATGCACATGAAGCCAACAGGCACACCAAGCTCTCCTGCTTTAGAGAACATGGCTTTGCCAACAGCATTTGTCATCTGTATTGTGAAAATTATTGACAATCAAAAGAATGCGCTGGAAAGTTGATTTTAGGTTATTGGAATCATTAGATGGGTACCTTCTGACCCAATGGCCACAAATAGGGATTAAACCGAACAGCACGATAATTACTCTACAATAACAGATTCAAACTCTGAGAAATGTGTATATATGATATTTTGATATTATTTTGAAAAAGAAAAAAAAGTCAAACGGAAGACCTCCAAAACAAGATTCTCAAGCTGCTTAATTCCACTGCCATCTTCTGCAGGATTTGCAAGGCAACAGCCAACAAACTTCGATGGATATTTCTTCAGAACACTGTCAATAAGAAACTCAAATCATCAAGAAACAAGGTTTGAATTAAATCGCTGACATCTCACACAATAAAATGTATGCTTTGATTGGAGAATCAGTCAACAACTTTGAATTTCCACACAGAACTGAAACTAACCTAGGCCACAATAATGCAATTTCACAAGTCATATACTCAGCGTGAGAGAAATACACCATAGCTCAAATGGAATGAGAGAACTCAGAGAAGCATATAGTTTCATTAAGCGTATAACCTTGCAATCATCTAATGTTTCAGGCAGAGTTTATAATAACCTATCATTTCTCAAGTTAACTACAACATCACACAAAAACATTTAATAAGGAAAATGCAGATTAAGATATAAGAAAAGGATGAGACCTTGTTACTAAAGAATGATCAAATTTGTGATTGATGGGTTGCACAATGAGAGCTCCATCTACTATTGCCTCTTCCATGTTCTAAGTTAAGAAGACAATCAACAACTAAACAGTAAACAGAGACATAAAAAGCATCAAATAAGAAAAAAATCCCAAATTTACTCCCAAAAAAAAATCATGATAGTTTTGAGTTAATGCCAGAGCTCAGCTCACACCTTGAGCAAAAAATCAACATCACCAGTCAAAGTAGGTTCTTGGCCTGGAAAATAAGGATAAGTCACTGCCTGAAAACACGAATTGAGGATCCATCAAATCAATTAATTATTCAACAAGATCACTCATTACTATCTAAGTAAACTTAATTCGAATTAGAATACTGTAAGAGAACAAACCTCTTGAGGAGAAGCCCATATGTGGAGATGAGAATCGATGACTTTAGATGTAGACGACGTCGTTTCTGAGTCAGAACCAGCAATTGCCGCCATTTTAACAGTCCTGACGGATGCTAACTTGGTGGTACTGATCAATTTGATTCCTCGGAACAATACGGACGACGTTAAAGGATGACTGGAAAACAATAGAGGATTCGTTAATCTCAGAGTCATCACAGCCATATCCACATCTATTGACGGCCATACGATACATTTTTCAAAAATATAAGATACATTTAGCAAATATCCACAAATGTAGGGTTTACTTATGTAAATAGCCAAATATTTACTTAACCTTCTTCTTTAAAAAACTAAAAAGGATAATACCTATTTTTCAAAAAGGATAAACCAAAGTTAAATGAGGAAACATTATTTGTACATATCTCTATATATTGTATAGTTTCAAAATCCTTCCTCATCACATAATCCGTTGCCTTGTAATACAATCAAACTATTTCTCCTTCTACTCTTTATACATAATTCTCTCGAAAAACATGGCAAACTATTCCCTAAACGGCGCCGGATCGTCAATCACTCCTCCGCAAAATACCTACCACAGCCATTGCCGACGTGGCGCCGATGTAGGTTGCGGCATCTGTCGTTGTTTCTTAAACTGCCTTCTATGCTGCGGCGATTGTCTCTTAAACATCTTCTATAGTATCCTCTTTAATATTGCAGTTTGCCTTGTAATCCTCTGGTTTATATTCCGACCTAACGTCGTAAAATTCCAAGTCGTCGAAGCTAATCTAACGAGATTTGATCTCGATACTCATAACAATAACCTTCATTATAATCTCTCTTTGAAGTTCTCAATTCGTAACCCTAACCGAAGATTTGGGATCTACTACGATCAATTAGAGGCGAGGGGTTACTACGGTGATCAGCGTTTTGCTGCCGTAAATTAACGTCGTTTTACCAGGGAGTTAAGAACACAACGGTGGTTAGAACGGAGTTTAATGGACAGAGGCTAGTTTTTCTCGGTGCTGCTGGCTGGAAAAATCTCAGCGAGGATCAGAAGTCTGGGATTTACAGGATTGATGTGAAGCTGAGGTTTAAGATCAGGTTAAACTCATTAAAGTATAGGTTTTTGAACTCTTGGGCCTTTAAGCCCAAGTTTAAGTGTCATCTCAAGGTTCCGTTGACTGCCTCTAGTTCAGCGAGAGGGATTCAGTTTTATCCCACCAAGTGCCACGTTGACCTCTGATCAGTTTTCATAGTATTTTTTTCCCTTTCTTTCTCATATTTTTTTCCCATAGATGACTTTGGTTTAGTTGTTTTCTGCCAAATGTGATATATAATTTAATGGTGCACTCTAACTTAATATGTTAATCATTTTATGAACTGGTTTGGTACAAACCATTAGTTTAATACGTCTCTCATCATGTGAACTACAATGCCATCAGTAACTGAGAGAAACTCCACAGATAATCTCCATGAGGTTAATCAAAATATACGTAAGTGTCATTTGCATCAAATTAGAATATTAACCTAAATAAGATACGTCTTGATTATGCTTAGATAAAGCGAATCCTGTGACAAATAATACTATTTTGCAAGCTTGGAGTTTAAGAGAAAGAACAAATAATAAGAGGAAACTGCGTCAACAAGCTAAAAAAAGTGAAAGGTAATTAATCAAAGTAGCCAATAATAATTTGTCACGTATACAGAATCGAGGGGGAGAGCGTCACTGTGATGATGGTGAGCTAAAGTGACAGTCGTCATTATGACAGGCCCGCGTGGCATCACTGCCCTCACCAAATGCCGCTTTTTAATTCTCCTCTTTTTGTATTGGAGATTTTATGTTATCTACCAAGTAAGAGTAGCTTTATGAATTTCCTGTTTCATTTGTGTGACCTTATACATAGATAATAAAATCCCTTATTTAAAAATGAGTACTTGAGTAAAGGAGAGTGGTCGCACTGACTCGTAGTTTTGGATTCACTGACTCCTAGTAATAAGTAAATGCTTAAATTGCCTAGAGGAACGACGATTCTTTCCAGCTGGAATCTCAATCCTTATCACGAGGCTCTGTAACGGTCCAAAAATTCCAGCTGGATTGCATAACTAATCCATAGGCGCACTCTAAACTACACTACTTCAGTTAACTGTAAACCTACGCCTAATTTAACAGCGCACTCTAGCATGACAGTTAATTCATCGGCGGCGAGGCTTAATTATCTTTCTAATCGATTAGTTATAACAGAAACGCCATTCACGATTTGTTTTTAAATTCGAATGAACAAATTGACATGCAAGCGACGAATAGAAACGTAAGAGAGAGAGAGAGAGCTAGAAGTCTGCAGTTTTCCGGTGAGAAGTCCGGCGACGGGGAAGTGATTTTACTGCTAAGCTTTCAGTCTCTTGCAGGTTCCTTATGCTAGTTCGGATGGCTAGAGTATCAGCTCTGATTAATCCAGTCATTTCGCCATTTTCGTCGGGTTCTAAACAATCAAATCAGTAATTCAAGCTCAAATTAGCAATGTATTTTTGAAATTCAACAGATCGATCGATGAGAAATTTGGGAATCAAAAGTATGAGAGATTGAATCGAATCTGCAATGTACCTAGAATCTTAGAAGAAGGACGCATGAATCCATTAAACTGAGCCAAATCTGAGAAAATCGAAACCGAATTAACTGATAACAAAGACGGGAGATGATCTAAAGCAACTGAATCGTCGAGAGAACAAACCTGATTGCGACGGAGCATGAGAAGATAAGTAAAGAATGATAAAGCAGATGAGAGTGAGAATGGGAATGAAGTGGACAAGCTTCTCTTGCTTTTGATGTGTAGTCACGAAAGGCGATTGCAGCGATAACCGCCGCGGTTTAAAGTCTTTCAGCTCGTGATCGTCGTAATCTGCTGCGGAAGGCGACGAAGAAGGAGATGATGAAGAGACTGGTTTCAAGTTATCAATATGATAGGTTTCGTCCTTTCGTCCTCCATAGCAATAGAGCTTCGAAGCTGATGAGTCTAGCGATAGCCTCTGCATCGCCGACAGAGAGAGAAAGCTTTAGTGAAGTAATGGTTCGTATCAAATAAATATTGGTGAGTGTCGTACCCGCAACAAATAAATACGCACATATGATTAACATTATGTATTAAAAATTGATTATTTTAAACCGATCCGATCCAAAATCGGAATAAGAAAAAAATTGTACCGATTAATTTATTCACCTATATCTGATTAATTTAAATCCGATCTATTTTAGATTTTACCGATCCGATCCGTACAACCCGATCTGATTGTCCAGGGCTACTAGTAACGAGACTCATCGTATATCCCCTACTCATTTACACTGGAATCTAAATATAGTAACTAGTTTTACAACAAGGCAGAAAAATACTATATGGGCACTTTTGAGGGTTGCAAAAGCCCAGCCCATTTAAAACTAAAATAAACCTTTTATCTTGACAAGCACGTATAATTGACGGTGAGGATTGCAACCAGGTAGTATATAAACTATAAACGGAGAAGATCTGTGATTCCGACGGGAAGGAGGTTGAAATTTCTGGCGGCTAGATAAAGGAATACTGTTGAGTATATTCGAATACTTAGAGGAAGAAGAAAATGGTGTTGTGGGAGTTAGCTCTGGGAACAGCCTACTTCTTGGGGATCAAGCGGACTTACAGGCTCGCATTGAAGACCCAACGTCAGATTATTAGCTCTAAGCATCCAAGGATCCGAAGTTTTATGCATCGGTGAAGTTTCCTTGTCTTCTCGTTTTTTGTTTTGTTTTGGGGATTTTGTGATTTGGTTGCCTCTGATGTAGGTTTTATAATGTGTTCACAATCCCATTCGGATTCAAACGATTTTGGAATTACGTTTTTTTTAGATTAGAAACTCTCGAGTCTTGCATCAATTTGAAATGCGAGAGGTCAGATTTAGAAATTAGAAGAATCAAGAGCGAGCTTAGTCTTATTTAGATATGACTTATGAGTATTGTTTCACTGAACTAGATTATGTTTACATGTAAACCATTTAACTGAGGTTATAAGATCTCCTAGTTCTATTAACCATTTAATGACACTAAATTTTGATGCATTTATTCATTGAGGATCTCTGGTGTTTTCTGGATTGAAGTCCTATATTGTGCCAGTTTGGGATTTGAAGTGTTCTTGTTGCTGAGAAATTATTTGAAGTGTTTTTGTTAAACCATTTAATTATGTGATGTGATTGGTTCTTAATTTATTCTCTTTCCTTCCTTTTTATGCAGGAGGACCAATCAAATCTTTGATTTGGCACTTAAGGTCCACAAGAACATACAACAGAGAGACATGGAAATTGGTCGGAATCTAGGAAACTGGATTCTCAGGTGGCTTGATCAGATGAAGCCATCCGCTCAGATTGTACTACCAAAACATACAGAGCCAAGCCTAGACAAGGCAAAGAGACTCTTAGAATCAACCCGTCTCAAACCTCAGATTCCTAAAATTATCCAGACTCCTCACAATAGTGGGGTCAATAGGCACTTGTTCTTGTCCTTGAAGAATTTACAGTCCAGGTTATCCCCGACTGCTTCGATGATGATGATCAAGCTGCCTAAACCCACCGGAACTACCACTCACTACAGGTACTACAGTGGTGGTCAGTTCAGTCCGATGTATGGTGGATTCGATGGCGTCATCAGGAAGGATATTTTAGATTGGATCAAACAGATATGAAGCCGCCAAAAATTCATCAAAGGTCTATCTGTGTTTCTTATATTATTTCACAGCAACGGACCAATATCAACTCTACTCAGAAGGAAACAATTCTTATATGTTTGTCATTTTATACAAGTTTTATAAGAACTGGTCCAATGATCAGAAAACTTCCTGACTAACACGTATCTCTGTTCTTTAATCTATGGTATGGTCACACAGGATTATGTTTTGGGAATCTAAGTTTGGGACAAACAAATAAGTAAATATTATAATTCAAGAGAGTATAAAGAATACAATTTAGTTTAATAAACTGTATTCAGCATTATTATGATCCTTGTCTCTCTAGTGATTATGTTTTTTTTACACGAAGCCTCAGCTATATATACCTTTCTTCAAATGTTTCAAAGTTCAAGCAGAGAACTGCCTTCTCTGCCAAGCACGAAAAGTCCACCATCTCCTCTTGAAATCCTAAGATCCTTGTCGAGATAAGTAGTCAAGAGCCAAGAGCTGCCTCGGTTTCCTGGAAACGGAAGCTTCAGAGGTGGCTGACCAGAAAGTGCCCGTGAAATGTTTGCTGCCACATCTTGCAACGGGTTCAAAGATTGTTTCAGCAACGAAAGACTAATTTGTTGTCCAAAGACATCTACACTCTCTGGGAGATCTACACTTGATTTGATCTCTGGAGGTCTTAGCGTACCTTCTTTGAAAGAAACCTGACAATTACCAAACATTAAGATAACAAAGATGATGATGAAATCTGACTAATGAGTAATGACTATTCTACAAAGAACCCTTTTGACATATCTGACGACTTGGCTGCATTACCTAAAGGAATGTAATCGAAATACGTTCAAGAAACTGAAACCGGTGTTTGCAAGTTTAGTTACCTCAATTCTTGAAGGGCTCCGAACTTCAAAAGAAGCAGAAGCACTGAAAGAGAAGTCAGCAAAAGGAGTAGAGAGTGTAGTAGAGTTGTCTACCGTAAGAGTCTTTGTGTCTATTGACTGAGTTATACTTTTCACTTTCAACAATGGTGTGGAACCCACAGCGAGTAGAGGAATCAACTCAGAGAAAGCAGTGTACCTGTTTCATAACCCAAAGACGTTCATTACACAAATCAGAACAACAACACTATAGTGACAACTCCTAGATCACATCAAGGATTCACATTGTTTCATTCTCAAATTCTAAGTCACAAATTTTATAGTTTTTACAACATTGAAAACTTACAGCAAAACCCAGTTACCGTCAAGAAGCTCTGGATTCTCTACAGGAGCTGTCGTAGGATTTAGAGCTTCCAATTGATTTACAAGCTCCAAAACCTCAGCTCTAACATCTGAACCAGCTCGGAACCCTAATTCAGTTCCGTACACCGTATCCACCAAACACCTTTTCAACTCCATAGTATTATCGTTTCCGGCGTCAGCTTCAGCTTCTACGATAATTTCTTCTTCTTCTTCCCACTCATCTTCGTTCCTTGGAGGATCCGAGTCAGTAAACCGGCCGGATTCTTCAGGTTCGGGTCCTGATTTCTCTCCCCATTCGTCTGTAATATCAGGCGCATTAGATTCAGGCTCAATTTTATCTCCTGGTTTCTCACCCCATTCATCTGTAACTCCAGATGTATTCAAATCTGACCCGGATTCAGAATCCAAAGGCTGAGAAGATCGGATTTCAGTAAACCGGAGAGGTCTGAGACGGTGACCAAATGAGAAAGAGAGTGAGTTAGGTTTTAGGGAGATAGAAGGAGAGAAATTTTTGCTAGGGTTAATGGAGCATGCGAAGAGGAGTGAAGGACGAGCGGTGGTGAAGAGCTTAGCCATGGCTGATCTCTGTGTTTGAGCTTTGCCAAAAAACTGAAGATTACTAAAGCCTTAGAAATCACACGAAATTTAGGAAAAAAATATATTAAATTTAAACTTTTTACAAAAAAAAGGGAGAAAACATGCGGCATGTAGCATGGGCTTATGAAAAGCTAGTTGAAACCCTAATAAATGGGCCTTTTAATGTTATGCTAAAAGCCCATAGACTATTCGGGTGTAGGAAAAAAAGGCCTTAATTAGATTCTGCATTTTAGTCCAATGTTGTGTATGTACAACCAACAAAAGTGGAAACTTAACAATAATATTGAGGGAGAGAAGTCAAATTTGAGAAAGATCATGTACACACTCTAATTTATTTTTTTTGGTAATAATGTTAAGATTTTATACCGATTTTCAATTTGTGACAGAATTACAAGAAAAACAAATATAGTAGATTGACCAAAAACTACAGAAAAACAAGTAAGAAAATTGCAGCTGCAGCAAATGGTACAAAGAGATGGCAGGACAATAGCTGTAGAAATCCGGTATTCCGCAGCAGATCTTAATCGATGGAAACACCAATCAACGGAGCTAAGTACTTAGCCTCACCATAGCCCCCGAAGCCAAGACCCCAATCGTCTGGATCGAACCGTGGCTGGACAAAAGAGATGC
>KE157317.1:13881-46156 GCA_000411055.1 Leavenworthia alabamica
GATCCAGATGCAGAAGACAAAAATATAGATGAAAGAAGGTAGGCCGAAGCCGGTGCTGCCTGAGCCACCGCACTCCGGCCAAAACGTCGCTATAGTTGTGCTGTCTCGATAAAAGTGCTTGGGAGAAAAAAACGTGAGCGTGTGGGATCCACTGAAATCTACACACTCAAGTTCTTGGTCCTCTGAAGCTGAAAAAGTAGACTAACAACAATCACTTATAGTCAAAATAGTTAACTAAGGACTTTACCTCAATCATGAACCCACAAATGCCATTTCCTTTGATATGGACTGATGTGGCAATAATGTGTATATACAATGATCATATGCTTGTTCATGTCTGAGATAAAAAAATTTGAATCAAAGAGAGTATTATATAATGCAGATTCCTCTTAGCGTTCTCCACCAAGTAATAAGTTTTTTCTTCCCGTTTTAGATATTCTTGACGGACCAGATTCTGTAGCTGAGACAGAGTTAGGTAGGTGTCGGAAAGCTTGAGCAGGTTAATGAAACTCATGTTTTAGTGTTCAATCTCCTTTTTAGTTTCCAGTCAAGATCCTTTATGGCCTTGTAGCCATGTGCGTACTAATGTCTCAACGGTAACAGCAGAACAAGATTAATTGGAAATTGGTCCAATATAAAACAGCAGGGATGGGATCTGTCGTCTGAGACATGAGCAGAGCTACTCCAATGTTTACATAAACAGTTTCAAAACATGCTTCTTTGCTCTCACCCACAAGCTTTGCTCTTGAAGAGTTATTATTTTTTGTCATTGTCATCGTCATTAATAATTTGACCTCATATCCCAACACCACAAAGATCCAAAGGCTATTGCAAGACACTGATTCAAACTGAGAAAATATAAGGAAAGTTTCACCAAAAGCAACATATAACAATACTAATGTGGTTTTTGTAGTAAATCTAGTTTTAAAAAAGGTTTAACGACAGCACAGAGAAGTCGACACATTTTTTTCTAACCCAAACCACTCTGAAGAGCTGTTATGGTGGATTTCAGCAGATCATCATCTCCTACAATCATCCGTAGCTTCTTATAAAATTCCTGTCTAGACATCTTCTTCTCCTGCAACAGCAACAACTTAAACAATCTTTATCTTTACATATGGTTAAAAAGCAAGTATTCAATTAGTTTATAACTTTACCTTAAGTTGATGGTAATCAGCAGCAATCAAGTCCATGTCTTTCCCCGAGACTTTTCTTGAGATTGCATTAAACAACATAGGGAAAGGCATTAAACGAGGTCTGGTCGTCCTACTGCTGGAACCAGCATTGTTGTAACCTTCATTAGATACCTTTCCTGAGCCCTGCTTTAATACAAACAAGCCTTATTACTTATTTGTGTCCCAATCATATATACACACACACTCACCATTAAAGAACAAGAACTTCCTAAGGTACAATTAAACTCACATTTGAGGGAGAACCTTTGTTTCCTTCTAAAACGAGCCCCAAAGTATCGTGCTTACTCTGAGTAGTAGGCAGCATATGCCCTGCACCAAACGTTACATGTCATACAGAAAACAAAATGTAATGGTCGAAATAACCATATGCATTAGCCTTAAATATCTCACTGGACCCCTGAGATGATGAACTGTGTTGCACTATACCCCACAGAGGTCACAAACATGGATTCTTTTCTAACATCAAGATCTATATGCCATCACCCATTCAATGCGTCATCAGTTGATTTTTGATGGATATTATACTTTATGTTTTATGATCAGAAGGAAATTAAACAGTAATCACCTTCAGCATTGGGGATAGACGGCTTGAAGCTAACTACAAATTCTGGATAAATGTGTGTGTTTATATTCATGTTCCAGACAATATAATGTTTTGGACTCTGGACATCATCAACTCCATTATCATACTCTTCACCACCAGCAAAATATTGCGCTTTATCACCACGAAGAGGCTCCATATTCCCCATTATTACACGGCATAAAACCATGTGACACACACCATTTTCATCAATATCACAGAATCTAACACTGTAAACAATACCTTCCAAGTGTGCTTACACAGAAACATAAAAGAAATTAACTAAAAACAAAAATAGCAGGAGGTATGATAAAGGAGAAGGAGAAGGCAAACCTCAGACAAGGGTAGTTTTCAGCAGTTAAGTGAACCCCAACACCATACATAGATTTTCTAATGAATGTTCCACCTACTCCAAGTCCATGCATCATAACTGCAGATAATAACTCTTTTTTCGCTGGAACCCATGCATATCGAATGTTCGCATCTCCTCTCTGTGTCTTAGTGATGTCAGCTTGCTTCTGGAAGAGAGATAGACGAGCTTTGGCAATCTCACATGGAAACTGACTGATATCAAGTAACTCCAAGTGCCCTAGAGAGGCAGTGCCCAAAGTAAACATTTGTTTGACAGTATCATTATCAAGTTCCACCTCTGCATGCTTGACACCAGAGAAGATATCAGTTCCTGTTTTATCCCATTTCTCCATATCATCATCAAGTTCATTGCTGCAGCTATCCTCTGATGCCACATCATCTTGCTTATTTGAAGATCGCTGAACAACTTGAATATCATCCATAGTGTCACCAGCCTCCTCACTCAACTCATTCAAGTTCAGCCTTGGTAACTCATTACCATTGACATCAATTTCAAGGTGAAGCTTGATTTCAAACTGACCATTTTGTTTTGAATCTTCCCCACATATATGATGGCAACAGTCCCTTCCGAGGCTGTCATAATTATCGGGGAAAAAACACTTTCCAGCAATGTCAATCCATGCAAGCTGAGTTTTTGCACCCGTTTCCAAGTCTAGTCGATACATGTGCAAGAAATCAAGGACGAAATGGCGACCACACCAATTGAGCTCAATTGCAGCTCTCTTTTTGTCAAGATCATTTCTGATGACACAAATACCACTCTCAGGCAAATCAACCCATTCACCATTCTCATAGAACAATACACGCTTAGGCACACCTGTCTTCTTATAATAAGAGTAGTATCTGACCAACGACCTCCCAACGCGATTCTCAGAAACATTAACATTGTTTTCACCATCCAATGTTTTCCTTTT
This sequence comes from Leavenworthia alabamica, assembly GCA_000411055.1. Taxonomy (NCBI): domain Eukaryota; kingdom Viridiplantae; phylum Streptophyta; class Magnoliopsida; order Brassicales; family Brassicaceae; genus Leavenworthia; species Leavenworthia alabamica. The sequence continues at coordinate 16,944 of KE157317.1, forward strand.
CTCAAGATAGTGGCTTGAAATATTAGAGGAGAGCACACATTGCAGCTTTTCACTTGACCTTTCAGAATCATATTGTGTATAGTTCCCGGCATGCTTTCTCTTTTTACCAAATCCATATTTAAAACTACTATCCGATACCTTGACAATATTGGCTTCCATTTCTACTTAATAAGACTATAACCTTGAATAAAAAAGTCAACTAACACAACTAACTCTCTAGCAGTCCTAAAGAAGGGAACTCACCAACATCATCTAAAAAACAGCAAGAAGTAGTAAATAAGTTATGCGTCAGATATCAGAAACCTGCATTGACTTTATCTATAATGCATACTTATCAAAAGAAGCATAAAAAAGAATACCTATGATAATGTAATAATCCACATCAGTGAAGTAAAAAAACATAGTAGCATAGTACTATCAGAAACAAAGAAAATCCAAAAAAGACGCACAAACCAATCATAAAATCCGGAGTAAATACATATAAGTATTATCATCAGAAAGCTTGAGACTAACCAGGGTATAGCATCTAATACATGCACTTGTCTTCTTCATCTTGGATGCGTTCTTGCTTAGAGAAATATAAGTAATCAAAGAAGAAATATTACAGTGTTTCTTCGATTTTCAAAATGTCAGCATACCCGTCTCTGTAAGACAAGTCACAAGCCAAAGAAATAAAACTTTTTAAGGCAGAAACAGAACAGGGTGTCAAAAGCCAGTTTATAAAAGTAGATCCTAACTCCAACACTGTTTCAAAAGTAACGTTTTTTTTAGCTTCTTGGTTTTCAAATATTGAAACTAATACTATTTGGTTATAACACAATAATAAAACATCAATTTTGATCTCAACACACTTAAAACAAAAAAACATTTTTGAGTGGAAATCACTCAACAGAAGAATTTGGTATAACACCAACTCAAAGAACAAGAGATTACATCTAAGAAAAAATAAAATAAGGACAAATTTTAGTTTTTTAAAAAGGGTAACCTTATGAACTCTTAAGATCGATCTTGATAAGGGTTCTCTGAAAGACTGTAAGAGGAGAAACTGTGGATGGAATAGAAGAAGAATTCTAGAGCAATGAAAACCCTAAACCGACTGAGATGAAGATGTTTGGAAGAAGAAGAGCCACTATGTTTATATAATTAAAGTATATTCGGCTAAGAATCTAAGTCGGCGGTGCCCTGGGAATAAATATAAAGAACTAACCAAAAATGTAAGTGGACCTTGATATCTACCGTTGGACCCAAACACACTCACATGTTTCATCAGCCCATCCTGCAACTATGTTGTTTCATTGTAACCTTTGTAATATGTTTGGTTACTGAAACCAAACAAAGATTAAGTGGGCCTTATTTTCTTTGTTCTATTTGAGTTTGGTTTAAGTGGCTTAGTTGCCAGAAAGAGCTTTTGCTGTCTGCAACTTTGTCCTCCATCTTTACTTCTGGACTTTTAAACTCATGATATGTTCACAAATAATTACTACAAGTTTCTCAACTTTTAGATCTTTATGATTTTATCAGACCATTACCTTATTTCAGATATTCACTTCTTTTCTTAATGACTTGATCAAGCCATTAAGCCATACCCCGTTGCAATTTTTTGAAGTCCTACGCAACAATGACAAAAAGAACATGATTAGTCAGCCAAACACAATGATCGTATGTGTTTCTGTATTTGAACCTACCATAGATTCAATCACAATCTCTAATACATTTCTCAAGTGAAGAAAACAAGAAAAAAACATCAAATAATAAAACTATTTTAAAAAGGTATATATCTGATACAGAACTGCCACATTGCCATTATCACCTCCAACTCTCTTCTGCAAATAGATTAAAAGCAAATAGATACATCAAACTAAGAGAACATTTTCTCCCAAAAACTACTTTTACACACACTGGAACGACTGAAAACTATTCCCAGCCAGTTGATCTCTGGCACCTAAAATCCTACTACCGTCTCTGTTAGCCAAAAACCACCGAGTCTTGTTCTTTTTGTTGTTGACGCTACTTTTTATACCTGTGTTAGGGAATTGGTTTTGTTGTATGTCTTTTCACTTTGAGTCTTTGTAGGAATCAACCTTTGTCTCTGCTATGCTGCTTTGGTTGGTTTCTGGCTCTTGCTCATCCTGGCCCATATCTATGCCTTCAGCTGCAGGGAATGTTACAAGTTGGTCCTGCATGAACAAAGGATAGAGAAGAACGTGAGTCATTTAGCTGGTTGGGTTCTTAATGCTAAAATTTGGAAATTTTCTTTTACCTTGAGAGAGGCATTCTTAGCGGTGAGCTCTTCGCACTGGCTTTTGAGCTTGTTGATTTCTGCTCTGAGAGTTGCGTTTTCTTCATTCAACACTTCGGCCCTTTGTGCTAGCTCATCACATTCGGCCTGAAATACAATAAGTCAATAATTTGCTCATATGGGAGCCACTAAAGGCGAGGATTATAATCTTAAGGGACCTTTGGTACCTGTTTGCGCAACCTGGATCTTCGAGCAGACTCCCTATTGGACTGCTTCCGTCTCTGTCTCTTAAGTTCTCTATCATCCTAATTGCAAGGCAAGCAAAAACGAGTTTGCGGACAAAAGAAATTAAAATTTGAGTATTTAAGAAGAACTAGGGGAAGAAAGATGGGCACACACCTGTAACCATGGTTGAGAATGACCACCATCTCGTGATCCTGGAGCAACAACTCCAGGAACTGTTGTAGATGGTTGCCCATGCATTGCAGGGATACCAGCTGAAGTAGGAGCACCCCAATAATCCATCCCAATATTTAAATTTGTTGGTGGGCCGGGAACACCTGCAGCTGTCAATGGCATGATTGGCACGGTTTGACTCACAGGTAGAAGAGCTGTACCAACACTTCCATTTCGTGGACCCTTGGCAGAACCACCATTCTCAGATGCTGCTTCAGCTGAATGGCAAAACAATACAGAACTCTCTAGTAAGCACCTTTTAAGGTGTTAGTCATATGATACTAATAAAAGGAAAAAGTAAGGATCATAAACCAACCATTCTTCCCATCGTGTCCAGATCCCGAGTCCTACAAAAGTTACTAAACAAATAAGAATTACTGTCATAGTATCATATCTATTGTACGATTGCACAGTTGACCAACAAGGTAATCCCCATGAAACAGTGACCCATCATAACATGGTTGCCAGAATCAATACCTACCGAAATGAGTAAAATGAAAAGGCTGATGTTAGCTTTCTGAAACTTACATTTTGAGAGTTAGCATCACTTCCTTCACTTGAGCCATCAGAAGCACTCTCCCCACTGTAACAAAAAAATTCTGACAATCTCAGAGCAATAATAGAAAGGATATTATCTAATGAAGCAAGCTAAGTCCAGACATAATAAAAATCCTATAATAGAACCACACATATAACTATGCCATGTCCAACAGACTGAATAAAATCAAGCAAGTTACATGCCTTTTGGAGTAAGCTCCATTAGCTGATGCTCCTGAGTTTTTCCCAGATTCATTGTTCTTTCCTGTAATCATGTTCAAACTTCCCAAGCTTCCTCTTGATCTTTTGATAGGCAATTTTTCCTTCACTTCAGATTGTTTAGCATCACCCTCAGTGCCGCCAGTAGTATTTCCCTGCATAAAATCAGCTCTCAATTATGATCCCACAATATATCAAAGCAGGAAAGACCATTTAGGAAAGAACCCAGTGAAAAATTATGAGACACAAACTCACAGAAGCTTCGGTCATTCCCTTTGGAGAGGGCATAGCATAAGGGCTATAAGGATAAGAACCCTGATTCAAAATTGAACATTTGATTGCGTCAAAAATATGATAAACAGCCACTATTTCAATACATGTCTATAGCAATCGAATATCTACAGTATGGCAGTACCGGAGGCATTGAAGGATGTGTGTACATGCCACCAGGGGGATACATTGCAACATAGGGATGAGGTGGAGTTCCGTACGGAGGCATCATATGCTGCAAAATGTGACATCAGCAATTAATCAAAGCTATGATGATAGTGAGCTGAAGGAACTTGTTATTTTAATGAGAGTTGATCTTGACACAGAACCAGACAAATTCCTAAAGTATGCAAATATCAATATCAAACGCTATAACTCCTGCAAACTAAACCTCAAACCTTAAAGTCCAAAATGAAAATTTAATTAAGTCAACTGCAACTTTACACCACTCTGAACACCGATGTACACATCACAAAGCGATAAATGTAAGCCAGTTTACCTGAACGCCCCACATATAAGGATGAGGTTGGGGACTTGATGCCACATAACCATGAGGTGGCATAGGAGAATATGCCTGTCAACGGAGAAAAATAAAATAAACCTATGATGATCAAATGCAACAAGAAAATAGACCACAGATTAATAGACGAAGGAATCTCTCTTAGACCTGAAAACCAGACCAATCTGGAGTAGCCACACCAGCACTCACAGCCGAAGAAGGTTCCTGAAAACACAGAAAACTCATATAACTGATAGAGATACAACAGAATCACAATGAGTATCTCACATCTATGGTACTCATATAACTGATAGAGATACAAAAGAATCACAATTAGTATCACAATTTGCTTCTTTTCTTATATAAAGGTTCTCTTAAAAATGAAAGTAGCTAAGGGGTAACGCAAAAACCTGTGAAGAGGGAGGAGCAGAAGAAGAAGAAGGTGGGCCTGGTGGGGTCTTAGGTTCCTTCTCTTTACTCGATTTCTCCATCTCACTGCTAGCCATTTCCACTTTTACTAATTGAGCTTCCTGCAAAACGAAGTCAGCTAAGCTAAACCACGACGAGATCTACTTATCCATAAACCCAACAATTCAAACACTCCAGCTAATTAAACGCTAAAGATTTCGTTCCTACTGATTGTTGACTAATACAGTTCCTACACACCATAGACACTAATATATATATATATATATATATATATTGATAATCCAACAGCTGAAAGGTTTAGTCTTTTTTCTACGTCTGCAAAATAAATAGGTAACAATGTCGGAGCTGATTAACACGATAACACTAAACCCACAAGTATAAACAGAAACCCCCCAGAAAAACCTAGAAAACTCCATCGAAATCAGAACGTAAACGCAAAATCTAAAACAAAGATACAAACTTGGAGATGCGACAGATATACCTAATAGCCAGTAATTTTTGAAAACTCTGAGCAAAATTGGAGATGTGGGTGTAAATCCCTGAGCTTAAATTTGGAGAGATTGAGAGAATCAATGTCTTCACCAACAAATTTTGGATGATTGTTTTGTGTGTTTTTTTCTGACGGAGAAGAAGGAAGGGGCGTGGAGTTCACGAGGAATATAATCTGCTTCTTTGCCTAAATTAAGTGTTTTTATATTAAAACCCCTTCTTTAAAACTTATTTACGGATTTTACACATGTAAAGCCCTCAATAGGTTTGTGAACCCATACAAATTGTCAAATGAAAAAAGTTTATTTTCCAGTAGAAAAAGGAAGTCTCTTTAAACCAAATGACAGTTGTTGATTTTTTATACATAATAAATTCGTGAAAAAGTAGTTTTCCAAATATTATTAACACATAAGTTCGTGCATATAAAATATAATGATATAAATATCATAGTCACGGGTAGAAAGTATATAAGCTAATGTTACTTTTCATAACAAATTCAGAAAATAGCTAGGACGTCTAAATTATGAAAGTGTAATTTCCGATTATTATGAGATAAAAAAATTTTGACTGGTGTAACTTATTGTATGTGATTATCAAATCTGAAAAATAAACTATCAAGCAAAATATGGGTTTATAAGAAATAAAGGGTAATAAATAAAAATAATGAAAAGAATAGGGTCAGAAGTAAAGGAAGAGAAAAAGCAGAGCTCTCTTTAGCCCTCTCAAAGCTGAAGTTTTTGAAGGCGTCTGCTTTGTGTCTCCATCTACACAGTAATGGCGTCGGGATCGGACTCAGAAATAGAAAAGGAAGTTACTCACCTCAAAGCCCTTGCTGAATCGAGTTTCAGTTGTGGTAATTTGATTTCAGCCTTGAATCACGCGCGGAAATCCCTTAGCTTGTCTCCAAACTCGGAAGGTGTATCCGCCATGGTCACTGCTTTCGAGATCATTAACTCCGCTGCCACGGCCACCGGAGGTATACCGGAATGGTACAAGGTTCTAAAGTTAGAGCCTTTCTCACACATCAATACCATAAAACAACAGTATAAAAAGCTAGCTTTGGTGTTGCATCCTGATAAGAATCCTTACGCTTGGTGCGAGGAAGGATTCAAGCTTTTGAATGAGGCTTTTAGCGTTTTCTCTGATAAGGTTAGGAGGAGTGAGTATGACATGAAGTTGAGGATTAGGATTCAGGAGGAAATGGTTAGTGGTGGTTGTGGTGATGATGAAACGTCGACGTTTTCGACGGTTTGTTCGGGTTGTAGGTCGCTGCATAAGTTTGATAGGATGTATTTAGGGCAACATTTGATGTGCCCTAGTTGCAAGAATAGTTTTGAGGCGAAGGAAGAAGAAGAAAGTGAAAACATTTCCAAGATCATAACATATAGTAGGAGGAAGAAGCGTGTTGGTAGTGATGGTGAAAGTCTTAGAAGAGCAAATGAGACAGGGGAGATGAGAGAAGAAGGAGCTGATGCTTTAGATGTATCTGAGAGGTTGAGTGAAGAAGATGAAGGGATGATGACTTTGGCAGAAATGCAATCAGTGATAAAGAGAAATAAATCGAAGGTGAAGTCGAAGATCACTGAGAAAGATAGCATTAGAGAAGAAAACATGGAAAGGGAAACGCAGGAGAGATCTTCAGGTGATGTCTCCATGAATGAAACTTTGATGGAGATGAGTACAAACAAGGCTAATAAAAAACGAGAAGCTTTAAAGAATAGGCAGAATACAAAGAAGACAAAGACTATGAACTACAAGGAGTTAACCGAGATAGTGGATTTAGAATACGTGCCACGGGTTAATAGGAAGAGGCATCTTGGTAAGTTGAGCCAAGAAATCTACATAGAAGATGAAGATTTCGAACTTTATGATTTTGATAAAGCCAGGGTGCCAAGGAGCTTCAAGAAAGGGCAGATTTGGGCGATATACGATGGCGGTGATGATAAAATGCCTCGGAGTTACTGTTTGATCAATGAAGTTGTCTCTTTGAACCCTTTTAAGGTGTGGATCAGATGGTTGGATATTGAGAGCGAGAAACTGGTAGCTTGGATGAAGTTTAGTTCTTCTCATATGCCTTGTGGGAGGTTCCGAGTTGCAGAGAAAGCTTTGATCGAACAAGTGAAACCATTCTCCCACCTTGTCAACTGTGAACGGGCTGCACAAGAAATATACCAAATATATCCCAGGAAAGGCTCGGTCTGGGCATTCTACTCAGAGACAAATCCAGGTCTTCAGAGAAGAAAGACCAAACGCTATGAGATTGTGGTGTGCTTGACAATGTATAATGATGCATATGGCTTGAGTGTGGCCTATTTGGAGAAGGTTAAGGAGCATAGCAACTTGTTCAAGAGAAGGGAGTATGGTTATAATGCAGTTAGGTGGGTTGAGAAAAACGATGTTGCAGCATTGTTATCTCATCAGATTCCGGCCAAGAAGCTGCCGGAAGAAGAATCTAGAGCTGATCTTAAAGACTCTTGGTTGCTTGATCTTGCTTCTGTTCCTCCTGATTTGGTTTCTGCCACTTAGTGAACATAGATGGTTCTTGTACTTTTTTTTGTTTCTTAACACCTTGATAGAGAGAAACAAACACTTCATATCAGTGCTCATTCATTCTTTAAAAATCGAACCCATAACTCTTGTGAGAGATTCCAAGTTCCATGCCCTGACTGTGTAACATGTAAAGCAATGCCTTGTTTTTCAAACAATATATCAATTTTTATATTATACACTTAAAAGTCGCCTGAGGTAACGAAGAAGTGGCTTGTTTCAAAATTTCAGTGAACCCTAAAATTCTTTAAGGCCAAAAAGTAATTAATTCGACCACCAAAGCTCACGCTTCAGAGGAAGAGAGAGAGTGGGCGAAGTGGAACGAGCATAGCGTTGAACTATCTGGTAAGTCTGACGATCTCTCTTGTTAAGATCACTGCTTAAATATTTGACTCTGTTTCTGCCCATAAGATTCTTGCCTCAAGATTGTGTACTTAATCAAGCATATACATATCTGAATCTGTCTTGTAAATCTTAGTTTTAAACTCTTTACTTTTCGTTCCTCCTTAGTACACTAGTTAGGACCTAACTACGTATTGTATCAATGTAGAAGCTGCAACTTGAAGGTGTGATCTTTCCACTGAAACTAGTTATCAAGATAAATTCATTTCCTTCACTAAACCTGATGCTATCTGCTACAACCTCAAACAAGAACTCATGCTCGACTGCATCGAATGCTCATTGGTTCCATTCCTATTTTTCCGTTACAAATACCACAGGCATTGATCTTTCTCAAGTTCCTGAAGCTCAAAATCCTGCTGAAGGCGTTATGGTGCCTCAAGCTCGTTGGTTTCCTTCTTCGAATAGAGAATCCAGAAACGATATGGAAACTGTGAAACAGAAGTCCAAAAATCAGTCGTCTTTGGAAGCTTTGAAGCCAAAACCGCTGAGGAAGAAACACTCTGCATTCAATAAGTCAAAGAAAATAACCATACCAGAAACAAAACGTGAGAAAAAGAATCCTGACATCAAGATTGACATCTCAAGCTCGACTCTTCCAGGGTTCCTTCTCCTGTATGATCATGTACGGGTGTTTCAAGAGTTTGCTACAAATGGGGCATGGGCGGTTGGCAATCCTCATGCTGTACCATCAGCATATCGTCATACCCACTTCCCATGAACACTAAAAGACCTGGATCTCGTCTTGCTGGAAGAAAAATGAGCAGTGGTGCTTATGTCAAGCTCCTTGTGAGGCTTGCTGGCGAAGGCTATAACCTATCTCACCCTGTTGACCTCAAGAGCCATTGGGCGAGGCATGGTACTAACATGTTTGTGACCATCAAGTAGTCGATTCATTAGTTGGGTTTGGTTTTAGGTGTTTGATTTTAGAGTATCCTTGTAAATCCCTGTTACGGTCTTAGCCTTTTTGTATATATGTATCGTAGTGGCTTAAAAGATAATAAAGGAGATTCAACGTCTATCACCAAATAGGACGAAACTTATTTTCATTTAGCAACAATGTTTTGTTGAATCCTCTAACATGAATGTCATTAGGAAGACTGAATCAAATATGGTTCTTTCTATTCAACAAATTGTTTTTTGTTTAATCAATGAGTTTGGCCATTGGTCTGCATCACTACACACACAACACACAGATTTGGAATTTGAAACGTAGTTAATCTCTACTCTTTTACCCCCATAATGTTGAATCCTAAATATAATAGAACACACTGTATTTGTTTTGCCACTATGACTACTAACAACACAATATCACACAACACAAAACAACAGAGATTGTATCACAGACAATAGCACAATTATAATTACATTAGTAGTAAGATGTTATGATCGAACCTTCTAAAAGGGCAGTATCATGTGAGGAGTACGGTATTTGCTCTAGTATATTCATATGGCATCCTTTTACTTGTTTCCCCTGAAGTAGAGGTATGAATTTAAAGAGCGATGATTGGGAAAAAAGGGACTAACGTCAATGATTGTCCACGGAAAATGATTGGAGGAGCAATGGCAGCAAATATGCAGAAGCCAATGTGAATCTGTCAAAAGCTAAGTTCAATTATACAGAAACAGAAAGTAAACCTGCATAGAGTTAGATAAAATGTGAACCTAGAGATAACAGTTCTTTTCAATAAACTCACCAGGTAGAAGAAGAAAAACCAACCGAACTTCAAAGCGCTGTCAGTCCTGGAATTTGATAAGTAAACACTTCGGTTATATGCACCATATCAATATGACCCAGACTAGGAATAGTCAGATAAATGAAGCTTTACCTCATTGCTCGGTAGAGAGGCCTGTACCATAATACATATGAAATTGGACATCCCAGCAACGCGTAGATTGTGGCAAGAAAAAAGATTTTAACACCTGCCATTCGGATTTAAAACCAACATTAGGTTTACAAAAATCCAATCATAACTTCAAAATAGGGTGAATTTGTTACAGTGTAAAAGCTCACCTCCGCCTTTGATCCAGCAGACTGTCACAGCAATGACATTGAATACAAGGCACACAACTATACCTGAAAATACAAATTCAAACAGTAACAAGTCTATCAGTTCACTGCTGAGGACATTATACAGTTCAAAAACAGGATAACAGATAAAATTAATCAAACCTACCCAACCAACTAGCAAATGCTAGATACTGCAGTTTTTGTGCATGAACTGGTATCTCATTAGCTATGTCGTGGTGTATAATTGGGAAAAAGGGTGGCCAGTTTTTATCACTTATCTGAACACCAGCTGTGGACACAGTTTTGATGTGTTTCATTAGCAACAAACCAGCACAAAAATGTTGGAAAATAGTGGGTCTGTCATGACTTACAATTAGCAATAGCATCTTCTCTTCGTTTTATATCCTGAATGAATCAGAGTTAAAAAAAATTACATGGAAAAAAATTCAATCAGCAAAAATGCTAAGAAACAGAGTGAAAACAAACTATTAATAATATTAACTGATAGTAATCACTGATACTAACCATTTCTCTTTTCCTAAGTTGTGATTCCCGATCAGAAAGCTCTCTCTGTTTCTTTGAAGAGTCCTACAACCAGATTACACAAAAACTTCACAAAAACCCAAGTGAGAATCTGCATAAGTGTTGTGGATACTAATGTTCTTACAGTTACTGTATCTAATGGAATATCGACAGTAGCATCAAGGTTACTGTCAAATCCAACTGGCCTAGTTGAAGCAGGAAGCCTTGTAGCGTCTTTCTGCGATAACAATAGATTAAGACCACATACATACACATAGCCTTAGAGAAACTTCGATAGAAAAGTTGATACAGTATATCAAAGTAATCTACCATACTTCTCCTCTTAGATGATACTCAGGATTGCATCAAAGTAATCTACCATTTTATACATACAATAGAGTATATAGTATATAATACAGTATATAGTGTATATATATAGTATACAAGTGCTTCGAGATCTAATATTCTTAAAACTCAAAATCGTCAAATAGCAGTGATGAAATCTGAAAGGAAGCTCAGCCTTACCGAGAAGGGATTGACAATTTCATCTTCTTCCTCATCGAAGGGATTGGGATCGCGGTGGCGATTCATTATTTTCACTTCAGAGCTTCTTATATTTCGTAGCAGAGAAAGAGGGTAGAAGAAGAACGGACGAGATCTGATACGGGACTAGTAAGAGTGTAAGACTCCTTTTACTCTTTTCTTCAAAACACTGTGTAGTTACGAAATTGCCCCCAAAAGATTTTGTTGAGAATGATAAAGAATAAAATTTGTATTAAAAAAAAAATATTTTTTCCGAGGCTGTATATTGTAGGTAAATATAATATTAATAAATTAAAACAAAAACAACAATTGAAATTTGGGTCGCTATTACAAACCAAAATCTATTGACCTGACCACGATAAATTATCAAAGAAGAAACACAGAAAAAAAAAGCCTGAGACTAGTTTCAACCTGAACTCAGGTGATGCATGTAATGGAATCCTCTAGTCCCGAGACTTTAGAGACATAAAAACTAATGCATAGAAGGATCCATGACTTGACCAAGGAACAAAATTAAAGCAGTTTACTTCTGTATTCTTCGACGAGGAAGAGAAAAGGATGATCAGCCACAAAGTCATACTCCTTTTCCGGTGGACCACAAGCGCCAACAGTGCTAACAGCAGCAGCTGCTGCAGCTTTCGATCCCACCTCATCCACCTCAATACAAGACTTGTGAACGATCGTCTCCATTGACAACTCCAAACCAAAACACTTGAGAGCTTTAGAGGCTTCGAAGTCAAAATCAAATTTAAACCTTGGAATCCTAAGTTTTTTTATACCCGCCCAATCGCTAGGTCTATCTCCTTCAGTATCATCACTCAATCTCTCTAACATTTCAGGCAATCCATCTTTTTTATCAGGTAGATAGATTCGCATTGAGAAACAACGATTGTCTTCTTCATCGCCACCTTCTCTGTATGGTAGATCAAGGACTTTGTAACCTTCGTAAACCTCAAGAAAGTTGGTAAAGAAGTCACCGTTCATGAAAGGCACACGTACTTTGGTTCCATCAAAAAGATGGAAGTCTGAATCTTTTGTTAACGATGGATCAAATTCTTTATCCCATCTTCCGTTAAAGAACAATGCATTAGCATATATGTAATCAGTCATGGCATTAACAGAGTTTGGTTGAATAAGATCAGTGATGAGTCCATTTGTTTGCTTTTCAACCCATGAATTCACCTCTTCATTCACTTCTTTAGCCTTTTCAATAAATAAATAAATTAGGGCAAATTGAAGAGAGTTTTAGGTTAAAGAAATCAAAAGAGTACCTTAGTGCGGAAGTCAACTTGATTAAAAGCAGCTTTATACTTATTTTCCAATAGATCTTTAAAAGAAGGTTCTATAGAGAGAGACTTATCGATCCAGATGCCATTCGCTGCCGAGATCGTTGGGCCACCACTTGCGGTGCTGTCGGCGAGGACAGAAGTGATAATCTCGGAAGAGACAGCGTTAAGCTCATCGGTCGATGAAGCTTTAAGTAATGAGATAATTTTTTCAGCAGTGGCTCCGGGAGATCTGGCGGCGATGATACTGAGGATTACGTTGATTAGCGCCGGCGAGAAGACTAGGTTGGAGGTTTTTCCGGCGGTAGTAGCGATCACGTGCTGAGCCAACCTCATAACAATCCCGTTTTGATTCCATACGCATACGCCCATTTTTTCTCCGTGAGTTAAGTTCGGTTTTTTTTTTTGGTTTCTGACAAAGTTGACACAATGACTATATTTATAGAGTTTATCATAGTTCCAAAAAATTGTTATATTTATAATTTATAATTTTCTAAATAATTGCTCTCTTATTTTCCTTTTTTAAATTGGTCCTTCCAGATTTTAAAAGAAAATTATATTTCTCTATTATTATTTTAACTTTTACTTTTATCTAATTTATTGTTGATTGATTTCCTCTTTTTGAATCTAATATATTTTTATTTATTATTTATTTTAAGAATATAATCCAATGTATTTAATTTTAAGACTGTAAACCCTGGATAAGATCTTCCAAATTTTAAGAAGGGGGATATTTGTTGATTTAGTCAAAAGAGTAATGAATTTTCCATAACACTAGAGAAGATAATAACAACTTAATTCAGAATTAACTTTCAAATAAATTGTGTTATTACAAAATTCAATTAAATAAGATATTTGTTGATTTAGACATTAATAGATAATGAATTTTCCATAGCAATAAATAAGACAGTAATAACAACTTAATTCATAATTAATTTTCTGATAAATTGTGTTGTTACCAAATTTAATTAAACTATATATTTGTTGATTTAGTCAACAATATATATTAATGAATTTTAGAGAAATAAGAATAATTATTTAGATTTTAATTTATTTCTCAAATCCCTTATCTATAGTTGAATTTATCTTCTGATTTCCAAAATGTATCATTAGTCCTAGGCGTTCGGTTTGTTCGGTTTACCAAAAACCGAACCAAACTAGATCGGTTTCGATTTGTTTGGTTTTATATGAATAAACCGATCGGAACATTTTTATTTTTTATTCGGTTTTTGTTTCGGTTCGGTTTGAATTTTTATTCGGTTAACCGAATAATAGTCAAAAATCATGTTTCGTTTTGATTTATTCGGGTTATTCGTTTTATTCGATGTAAATTAAATCGAATAAAACGAATCAACCGAATCGAAATGTGAACAAACCGAATGTCCAAGGCTATGTATCATTATTTATCATTATTCTAGAGACTCCATGAGGCCCAAGGGTTTGTTTAGTTTCACTGGACAAGGACAACGGTTATGTTTCAAATCACTGGCTAAACTAAGCTCAAAACGACTTCGTTTGATTCCGTACTTGTTTTCACAATAGCATTATAATATTCTTTATACCTTTTTCTGAATTAATTATTCTGAATCAAGAAAAACAAAGACGACAAATTAGTTAGTAGTTACGTACGTAATAGACTAGTAGCCTGTCTTGAAAATAATTTAATAACACTTGACGTCTTGACATGGTTCAAATAATATTAATTAATAATTCATCTAGTTGATTTGTAGCTTTCTCTATGTGAATTGAATGAGTTATTTTTATTCTGTAAAGTACAAATGTAGCTTAACCATAAAATTTTGTCATTTTATCAGTAAGAGAATTATTTAATTTTTATAAGGTAATGACTCATCATAAATAAATAATATTTCAAAGCCCAGAAAAAGTTGAAGGAGAAAACTAGAGGTGACAGAAAGAAACTTACAACCAAAGAATCTGTTGAAACCAAGCAAAGCCTTAAAGCTTAAAGCTGAGAAAGCATTTTATTATTAGTCCACTGCAAATATTCTGCTTTGGTGCTTTGGAGAATTTATACTCTTCGAACAAGTTTCTTTCTTTTGTCTGTTTTTGCTGGAAATATTCCAAGTTAGGATTTATTCTTCTTTTCCAAGAAATTTTGTGATCAGAGTTGTATCAAGAACAACGAATTCAAGAACATGGTTGGTATTTTCTCTAGATTTTCTATTGTTAGAGGTGGCCATAGACGAACACAGAGTGACATCGTAAGCTCTCTTTTCTGTTTTGTCTTTAATAGTTTGCTCTCCCTTGAAGTTTAAGTTATATGGAACAGGAGATTTTGTTCTGTTAGATTTTTGCTCAAGCTTATAGTGATTCTTTCTTAGTATAATGCTTCTTCAGTAGATTTGTTGCTCTATCATCTTTGAGATGCTAACATTTTAGCCTCAAAAAGTTGATGATTAGATTGGGAGATGCTTAGAGTTTGACTGTTTTCTATATTTCCAGATGAATCTTTTTAACAGATTCCAAGCTATAGTTGAATCTATGATCCTTTACTTCTCTGAAAAAAGCCATAAATTGGTTACACTTGACATGAATCTTCTGTTTTGATCAGGATGGTAAGGAAGGTTTGCCTTCAAGTTCTGTTCCTGTTACTTCAACTAACACCACAACCATTGCAACTCATGGGATTGAAGTAGCAACCGAGTTTAAACCAGTGGACCACCCGATTGAGCCCTTGGATGATGATCAACCAATCCAATGTCCACTTCCCGAGCCATCTATTCTCAATGTATGTTTCTTGAACTTCAAGGAAAAATTAGTTTCTTTATTGCAAAGATGGAAGTGTTTGTATGAAGTTTTACTCCTTTTTATGATCACACTCAGGACGGGAGAATCTGGAAAGAGAGACTGTCAGCTTCGATGAGGAGACGAGGTGATTTGGCTATTGCCAAAGATGGAATTGATGAAGACTCTGATGTCTCTGTGACAAAGCTTTCATATATTAGCCAACCTAATCCTACCCGTATGATCTTGCCAGCTTCTCTCAGTGCACCTGAACACGACTTACTTAATCTACTTGAAGAATGTGAAACATCTGGTACTATCTAAGAACTAGGGTTGTTCTGACTCCTTTTTTACCTTGTTGTGTAAGAAAAAAACCAAATAATAATGAATGTTATATATTTAACTAAAATCATCTGTTTTCATTTCATCAATCTGCTGCTGATGACTCAGTTGCCATAGTACCTTGCATCGATTACATTTCCAAAACAGAGTTATTTTTGTGTTTTGATACAGTTAAAGTCTTCTGATATTTTCAAAAACAGAGGTTTTTTCCCCAATATGCATGATACTATTGTAATAACAAATAAATTGAAAATAATAAATAAATTAAATGCATAAAACTTATCTCATTGTCAGGAAAATTACATAGCTGTCAAAACGCCGACCGAGAACTAACTAAACTACAAATCTCTAAAAATCAAACATTCTTCAAGTTCTCTCATTTTGTGTTCATATCACATTCCAAATTTAAGAAGATGAACAAAATTTTGAATTTGTGTATATCTTTGTTGTGTTAATGAAGAATTAAATATTGATTCTTCATTTTTAGTTCCTTCCTCCTTAGAGGTATTGTGTTTGTATCCTGTCTCTGTTCTGCTCCCACCATGTCTTCGCATGCACTTCCCCAAACCGTTCCCGACTGCAAAAAATTCCGGTTCAATTTGGTTAACGATTAACCACCAATGAAAAAAAACATTGATTCCCTAAACCAATGTTCGGTTTACCTGAACCTGACGCGACGTAATTCTCTAGTTCCATCTGGTAACTGTCTGATGGTAATATAAACGCCAGGCTCGTCTTCTTCAACCCATTCAGCTTGCATTTCACTAGCGTTACTTACTGAAGGAGGATCATCCCTAGATGATGTAGTCATTCGTGCTGCATCCATTTGAGGTCCATAAAAGTGATGTGGGACGCTGCTTCCTAGTGGTCTTAAGTTAGTCTCTCTTGGAGTCCAATCTCTGCTTTCTCTTGCTGAGTCTATTCTTGTGTAAGTTGAATCTCTCTGCGACTGTAATAACAACATAAGTCCTAGTCAAGATTACTCATAAAACCTTAATCTTTAAGAGTTATGTTTTACCTGGTCCTCGGATCTACCAGGGGTTTGAAGAGCTTGACGATTAAACCTTTGAACATTGTAAAGCTCAACTATTCTGTCGTAGTTCTCACCCCACCACCTCTGAGCTTGCCACTTGTCGAAAACCTCCCGGCTTCAACAAAGATACAAGTGAATGTTAGCTTCATCATACATCAAATCATTATATTTTCGACGGATAAAATGAATTTCAAGTACCTGAAACGTATCCGTTTAAGATCATTGCCTCCACTGGGAAGTGAAACGAATGTGATGTGAACACCAGGTTCTACTTGAGCCATCCACTCCTTAGGTTCATCATCCTCTAGTACTACATCACACGACTGAGCAGAGATGGATTCACGTTCACCACCATACATTGATGATGTAAATCTTGAGTCTGGTCTTCCAGATTGATGGTAAGACGATCTTGGCAAGTCCCAAGCAGGAGTGGAACTTGTACTTCCACCTGGATAAGGGTATGGAACACTTTCTGAAGCAGTATCAAAATCCGGAAACTTTCTGTCCTCTTTCCTCAAGTTGCTGCTCGAAGATCCCAGAGTTGGCTTGCTTTGTTTATTAGCACCAGAGAATTTGGACGCCATATCTTTTATCTACATTACATCCATAAACACACAACAACATTGTGATAATGTTGGATAGAACAGGTAAAAAATGTAAGTAAGCAATAAAGTCTTGTGCCATAAACAAAATGCAAGGAAAAAGGAGTCCACTATCATCATTCATAAAAGAACATCAATAAAGCTAAAAGATCTGATATAATTTGAAACATATAATTTAGTTCATCTTGTCTTCTCCATGTATAGAACATAATCATAACTTCTTCTTTTTTGGTTCTTTTGATTTATAATATAAGTTGCCCCACCACAAATTTCTCTTCTTCTTTTTTCTCATGTCTAGATAGAATCCACTTGAGCTTATTCTAAGAAAGTATATAAATCAATCTTCAATAACAAGCAAAAATAATGTTCAACAAGGAGTGACTCCATTAATATGTGAAACTTTATTTTTGAGTTTTTGCATTTAATTTAAATTATTATTACTAATTTTTCCTCTGTTTTATGTCTAGTCATAAACAGATGAGAAAAAACACTGACAAAACCTAACAAAGGGAGATTTGTAAGAGATTCCAGGGAAGTGATGTTGCATCACAAATAAGATCTTGTCTAAAGATTCGAACTTTGTTTAGCCTTCACAACAGTAACCTCTACTACCTAGTGAACTCAAGCCTATACTTCTGTACTTGATAGTCAAATTTGAAATCTTTTAACATAAAAAATAAAGATTTGTAAAACTGTTCATTTCACCACAATTATTAAATAATTAAAGGACAATTTTTATCAATTTGTGTTCCTTAGTTTAGTTTGTTTCATGACCAAGGCAATAAGGAAAAAGCATAAAAGTAAAAGTGAAAAAAGAGTATAAGGATCAACAAGGAAAGAGACCTGTGTAGTTAGGCTTTTAACGGCATCTTTAGTGTTGGGAGTTGTGCTCCCACGCGCTTCATCTTCTACATCTTCACCTCCATCTGCCATTTTTGTACAGCTTATGCAAGTAAACATCTTTGCACTCTGTTTTATGTTATCTTCCTTTTAAACCCTATAAAAACCATAAACAGAGTGTATAAAAACATATCACCTAAACCACTACTCATAAGTAAAGATGCATATAAAAGAAAAAAAACCTATGAAAAATGTTAAGTGATGCTAGAGCTTAATTAATTCACTAGACGAACAACTCAACTAATTCATTGGGAAAGATGAAATATATTGTAAATATTTCTACTTAAATCACAATTCACTTAGAAGCAATAAGTTGAGAAAGTTTATAGATGTGGTTTAATCCCCTTATTTAAAGAATTATATCCCTACAAATAATTCAAGAAATTAAGGAACTTTACAAGTTTTATATGTATTAAAATAAAAGAAGCTATGAATGTTAATAATTAGTGGCAATAATCTTGAAAAAGACAAAAGTGTTCAAAGATTAACTTAGGGATCAGAGAAGAGGACCACATAGAAAATATTCAAAGGATTGTTGAGGCACCTGAATGGATCAACTTATAACCTTTGAAATAATAAAAAATATTTGAAATACATGAGTATGATCATGATAGAGACAACCAAAGGAAGGTATTATAAAATAAATACTATTTTTATTCTAAGTAAAGTGGCCTGAATACAGAAGCCAAATTGAGTGTGTAAATGCTTTGTTGTGCAACAATACCAAGTAAAGACCCCATAACAAAGTTTCAAATGATATTTTTTCTAAGGCAAGCCAAAGTTTCTGACATTTAAATATATATTTACATAGCATTACCAAAATATACAATAATATATAAGTGAATAAAACAAATGTTATATGTGTTCTTCTAATGCATCTCGTGTCCAAAATCCAAACACAGTTTTTTCATATAAAACTAAAATAGAAAAGACAGTCGAATTTCTTACAACCAGAGAATTAAAGAAAAGACAATTAAATGCATAGAATCTAAACTCACCAATCACGTGTTTTGAAGAAAAGAAAAGAAAGAGCTGGCTTCGACTGTCGAGTGATGATGATGAATGGACCAATCTCAGGTATAATAAAGAGAAGTATGGGTTAGCTTTACCTTGTATCGATGTCTGAAGGTTAAGCGTGTATATCTGAAACTTGAGGGCTAACTTTTATTTCCACTTATAGACCATCAAGGCTACAGAAATAGAGCAGCGTTATAGGTATTAAGCAGTCCAAGTTAATGTGGGAAACAAAAGTACGACGTTATTTATTATTATTATTATGTATGGCTTTTAGAAAATAAAATAAAAAACAATTTCTTCTTTTTTTTTGTCGAGTTAAAGCAAAAGTAAAGTAGGAATAGTTTTCAAGACTAAATAAACTTTTGAATGAAAATGTAAATTGAAAAATTTTCCAGGAAAAAAATGAGTTTTGTAGGTGTGGTTTGGTTAGTAGTAATAATGGATATAGATTTTCCGAGAAAAATAATGAATGTAGGAAGAATTTTCTGAGACGTACCTGATCATAACATCGTCTTGGAGGAAACTCAAATCAGAATCTGAAGTTAAGCAAAATTACTGAGAAAATGTCGTCTTCTTGAAGAGGATTGTTCTTATATACGAGAATTTTGCAAAAGATAATTCAAAATTTTAACCCGGGTAGCTAGAACGGAGCTCCGGGTTTTGTTATGACGGAGAGAAAGAGAGAAGAGAGGAAATATATAAGTGGAGGAAAATAGATATTAACGGCGTTACAACGTTAGATACTTACGACGTGACTTGACGGAGATAGCTTTTTCTATTTGAGTAACGATGAAATTTGGTCTGTATAAGAGACAGCAATGAGGGCCCATTGGTGTTGGCCGGAGACGGAGATAAAGAGAGAGAGGTTCACTTACGTGTGCAGGAAGTAGGGTACGTGGCGGATTCCTATTGGTTTTTGTTAGTTCAAACGGGTCGGGTTACGGTCAGGATTCACAATATACTGCCAAGGCTACGGTCGTTTATTTTATTTTTTGTTCGTTTGTTCGCTTAAGTTGGTTCTAAATTATGTTATTTGGAGTATTCCACATCTTAATCAGTTTTTACTGAAATATTTCTACTAAAATTGTGGCAGTAACACAATTTAGCTCAGTAAAATCCAAATAGGCCCAAAATATTGATTTAGAAGGCCCAAAATATTGATTTGGAAGGCCCAAAATAAAATGAGCCCAACCACACCTCAACATTTCTAATTTTCAAAGTTTGAGGGTTTTGGACAGAGAGAGGGAGAGAGTTCTCCTTTGAAATTCCAAACGGTGTGAAAGAAGAAATGGCGGCAGTTTCTAGGGTTTTTGGATCATGCAAGGTACTGATGGCGAAGGCAGCTTCTTCCTCCGCTGGTAGACAAGGTACTGGCATTCTAAAAGTGGTTCCGGTTTCGCAGCCGCTAGCTAACTTTATTGGGGCCAACGAAGTTTCTCGAACAACCGCTGTGAAGAAAATCTGGGAATACATCAAGCTTAATAATCTTCAGGTTAGTTCTTTTTACTTCTTATCGAATCTCTGTGCATGTTCTACTGGATTTTTTCTTATGATAAAGCTCTCGTTAGTTTGAATTAATTGTCACCTTTATTTTAGCATTATTACTACCGTCTTGCTCATGTTGAGTTAAAAAATCATTGTCTTTGGGCAATACATTACGACTCTGTTGGAGTTTAATTTAAAGCCTTAGCTGGTGTTTGAATTCAATGTATTATACTCTCTTGTTTTATCACAAGTTCACACTTCACAACTAGACTTTGATTTCCAACACATATTGTTGGTCTTAAAATGTAGAATCCGGAGAACAAGAGGCAGATACTATGCGATGAGAAACTGAAGACGGTTTTCAATGGCCAAGAGACAGTCGGGTTCCTCGAGATTTCTAGACTTCTGTCTCAGCATTTTCCTAAGTCTGGTTGATGATTCTCGCATTGCATTATCCTTAAGACAGTTCAGCTTAATCATTCGGTATATATTGTTCTATCATCCTGTAAACTTTTTTTGTCTTTGATCTTTATTGGTCATATATGACGACCAATATATCTGACTTTTAAGTGTATCAGTGATAATCCAAAGTCCATTTAGCTAATTGTTTGTCTTGGAGCTTGTTTAAAATTTCTACTATAATCCAACTTTAAAATTTCTGTGTCCAAACCTATATATTTGTAGTTAAAACATAATACATGGAGTAAGAGAGAATCAAGGCTTTTCACAGTAGCAAGTACAAAAGGCAGTAAGACAAAAAAAAACTCCACAAGTCTCCTTGACCCAATAAATCAAATATAAGCTTTCTTCTCCTCATCATCATTTTCTTGGAGTCTTCTTGTGAGTTACAGCATCAAAGAGGAGGATGATCTTCTTCTGGTGTTTGTGGAGGAACTGGTTTCCAATCGGGTTTCTCGTCCCAGTACATATCATAGTAAATATGTCCTGGAGTCTTGTTCTCCTCACAACACCATATTCCCACATATCTCTTTACCCGTCTTCTGAATCTCTCTTCTCGCTCCTGCGCACAAACCAGATTATTTCAGATCAGATTCTATCAACAGGACTAAGTGTTACGGTTCAAAGATCTATCTACTTGCCTTGTCAGAGAATCCAGTGAATGCATCTTCAATCGATGAAAACTTGATCACTTTGACATCATTAAAGGAAGAGAATATCGCCTTGAACTGCAGTGATCACGAAACTAACCCGGTTGCCAGCCATTTTCTTGACATATAACACAGAGTGATAGAGAGCTTAAGAAATCTAAGTTACCGTATCTTCATTGCTCCGCTTTGGGAACTTAAGAACACGAGAAGGGCTTGTGTTATTTGAAGCCTCACATCCTTCTTTTCCTTCTTGACAAAGTTGAACATCAAGCCATGACTCTTTCACCTGAATAACAATAATATCATCCCTGAGATTTTCTTATCAAATGACTCATCAGAAAAAGAAAATAAAAGCAATATCTTAGCTCTTTATATTACTTGTTTTGGCAGTGCTGGGTTATCTAGAAAAGAATATTCTCTGATACCAATCCCAGGTCCAAACTCATCCTCCGGTAGCTCCTTTAGCATGATATTGACCTGTATTTGAAATTCAACAGGATGTTATGAGGCCATCTCATCTGCATAGAAAGAATCAGAATGTATCTTTCAACATTATTTACAAATAATACCTCAAAGACATGATCAAGAGGGCAGATGAAAGGTTGCCGAGTCATAGAACCCTGAAGAGTACCAGGATGCCCAAACCAAAGCCTATCTAACCTGCACCATATTGGTGGCATCACCTGAAAACATTAAAGAAACCAACCAGATATAAGTAAGAATCAATCACTATCACCATGTATAATAAGCTGTTGAAAAGACTTACTAGTGTACGATTAAGAATCGATGCAATGGCTAGAGCTGATCTGATCTGTTTCATCTGTAAAGTGGACCAAAAGTAGATGTAAAATTAGAAAAGTAATCAAGTTGAAATAATAGTTCTTAGGGAAGATGTCAGGTTAGTAGAACGCATACTTGATGATTAACGAGGATAAAGTGCGATTTTATGGTATGCTTCCCATCTAGTAACAAGCTCTTTGGAATAGATGGTTTGAATGAAATGAAACCTCCTATGTTTTGTTGGAATTTACAACATCAGTTTTGGCTTTTTCCCAGTAATGTTAACAAAAAAGAATTGTACCTGGTGAATCATAATATTCTGGTGGGTCATAAAAAACCATCCCCTCTCGAAGCCTATGGCGTTTTCCTTCAGTACCTGCATATTGGAATGTTGTATGAACAGCATATGGTTCTAGCCTGAGCTGTTGATACATAGCCTGACATAGAAAATAGAAATGACCTTTCTTGAACACAAAAGATGAAGATAAAAACCGCAAAAACAGGAACAATGTAGCTAAAAACGTACCTGAACAAAATAAGTATGGCCACTACAAAATATACTAGCGGGCAAGACTCCAACCTTGAGATTTCCATCATAAGCATAGAAAAGTCCACTATCTCCATCCACAGATGGACCTAGCTGTCTCCTAAGGATCTCATTAAACCCATTTTGATCCCAAACCTTATCGTCTGCTACGAGAATTTCTTTCCATTCTTTTGCCAACTTTTTGGCTGATTCTGTTGGCCTCCAATGGAAAATTCCAATGTTGTAGGCTGCACCAACTTGTTGCCATATGTCTAAACTATCATCCACGACTGTTGGCACAACTTGATCACTTGATGTCAAAACATCAGCATCCGGGTATCGAGCCAAATAAGGCAAAGGGTTCTGTCAGATAAATAGTAATCAGAAGAAAGTCTACTTAAGGAAGATAATCAGACGAATAACAGTTCCGAATCAGTACCTTAAGCCACACCATGTCAGTGTCACACATTAATAGCTCATAACCAAAGGGTAAAACAGAATCAATAAGAATAACTTTTTCTCTTCCCATTTTGTGAAATGTTGGAGAACCCCAACCAACATCCACTGTACTCATATGGCTTCCCATGTCAAAAACCGGAACACCTTTCCAATACAAAGCCTCTAATAACTTTGTATCCATCGCACCTATAAAGAAAGCCCCATAACATAGAGTTACTAACTTACAAAAGGCAAGTGAAATGAAACTAATGAAAGAAAGATATATAGGAAGTGAAAACTTACCAACTAGAATATTGGAGAGATCTAAATCAGTCAAGTGTTTAACCCAAGTTAAGATGAAATCCATGAAAGCATAGTTCCCAAATGTCACTATAATGACATTGTCCTTCACTCTTTCCCCAAATAATTCTTTGGTCAGTTTAAAGGTTTCAAGTGGTGGCATCTTCTTGTCTCGAGGAGGAGATACCCAAATTTTACCCAAGGATTTGCCTTGAGTCTCTTTTTGAACTGGCGGTGGCAGTAACTCTGGTGGTGGTGGTGCAACTACTAACTCCACCGTTACATTTTCTTGTGGAAGACGGTGGATTTTGCCATCAGCTACAAAAAAAGAAACTCATAAATAGATTGTACATACATAATAAGCCAAAACAACAAAAATAAAGTTTCTACTGCTTAGTGAAATTGAATGTAATATACTCAAGCAAGCTCATCTAGCCTAATGAAACCAAGAACTTAAAATACGGAGCTTTAAGGAAAAAAACAAAATTTTCCAAGACTAGTTGAGCAATTAAAGACAGATCCATCCAAGAAAATAAATTAATCACATGATCATATACAACAGCTGCTATGAGAATCAACTAAAGTGATTGAAAAAGTCAAACCCCATCTCAGACTATAGCAAACCGCATTGTTCTTAACAATAAAGAAGTGATTTTTAAACAAAACACTGAGATTTAAGGTCAACGTTATAATCAGCAGCAACATATTAGAGAACCTAACCAACCATTAGCAATCACAATAGAAGAAGTATATAGAAAGAGAGAGAGAGGTTACTGGAAAGAGGAGGAGAAGAGAGCCAAGAGGAGGAGCCATTGGTAGGAGAGTAAATAGCAGAGAAGACATAGAAGGAAGAAACGAGAACACCAATGATCACAGTTGCGTAGATCGTCACGAACAGAGGTTTCGAATTCGTCGCCTCTCTTAACCCATTTCGCCAACCTTCCACCATTGTTTTCCTCTTAATCTTAATTTCAATCTCGTCTTCTTCAAATCACCATTAACATAAAGCTTTATTCTTTTTTGGATTTTGTCTTCTTCTCCTTCTTCTTCCTTTTGTTTGATTGATTTGGTCTGTTTGGTAGGACTGGTCAACTTCGTTTTCGACGTCTTCTCTTGAGCAGCTGCTCATAATCAAATATTATTAATTAATTATTGAGTCTGGCAATTAATTTGTTTATTTATTATAAACTTCATCATTGAACATTGATTCCAATAAGTATAATGCAAAATAGTGGCATTTTATATCATTAAAATATCAAAATACTTAATTACTGTATTGTTTTTTCAAACGAAGTTTGGAGATTTTGTATATAATTAAAATATATTTCGTATAATTGATTTCAATTTTCACATATAGTTATATGAGTTTTATACGGACAGTTTAACTTTTAAACTAAGGAATTAGTATTTGTTGTTAGATAAAACAATCAGCTATGTAAGTTTTGTTGGTTGCTTTGACTTTGCTTTCAGTTCCCCCAATCCCACGATGAGTTATGTAATGTCCGAACATGTTGACTATCCATTTTTTCAGGAAATTGTTTGTTGATATATTTGTTCAAAAGCTAAATAAATAATATAAACCAAAGAAGTTTTATCACGATGAAAAAATAATAATATAGGATATTTGATATTTCAGTACATCGTAGGCTAGTTCTGGCAGAGTTTTTTTCTTTTTAAACAATATATAATAGATTTAAGTTTCACAACCCAAAAGTAAAATAAAATCCAAATAAATATTAATTAAAAAAATAAATATTTTGGAGTCTTAAGAATTTTTGGATATCAAATGAGTTTATAATGTCAAATAACCAACAAAGTAATGTTTAAGTTTTGAAGAAAAAAATCAAAAACAGATTTGAATAAGAGATACTTGTGATGGCCCGGTCCATTTAAAAAGCTACATATAAAACAGAGCCCATAAAGCCCAATTGCAAAAACCCATGATAACCTAAAACGAGAACCAACTATATACTCAGAGAGCATTTCTCTTCCCTTCGTGATTGATAATATCACAAACAGGCTTTTATAAATAAACCTAAGTTTATAAAAATAAATAGTGTTTTTAATATACATAATTTATGTTTAACGGCTTATTTTATATAATTTATAACTTTTTTTTGGTGTGATTTTACACCCAATAAATTAGTTTTTATTGGCACTACACTTTTTTCTCTTTATTCTTTGAGATTTTATAATATAGTCTCTTCCAATGAAAAATCGAAAACACAGCCCACATGTCTGCATATAATAAAGAACCAACGCACAAGCCATAATAATCTTGTTAACAACTCGAATATATACTTTACCTAAAAAGTTGGTCGGAATCTTAATTTGATAGTCTTATATTGTTTTAATGCTGACTAAAATATTATATAGTTGGCTACCAACTAGTTATAACCTAGTACAAATTCCATTTATGTATCATATCATTACTAACCTTTTCCTAAATCCAACTTCAACGAGGAAGCGTTAGGTAACGTACACCCACGATCGTTATTCTAAAATATCTTCTCTTTTTTACATTTTTTTTTGTTTAATGTGATAAAAGGTACTAAATGGTATTAAGAAATTGGCATTTTAAACAAAATATTAAATATAGTATATATAAATACAGCTCAATTTTTTGAGAATATTATCTTTTTTCTGATCAAACATGTTCTGATGAGAACTTTCTTAGCGACAACCTTTGTTAAGTGTTAACTTTAAATTCGATCGAATAAAATGTCACTAAAAATTTAATGATCGAGCAACTTAGCATTATGATGATTAAAAAAATATTTAACTATTTTCATAACACTAATAACTAGGAGCAACAGAAATTAGTGGTTGTAAATTAAACGAATATAGAAATGCACTACGACAGATAAATTATCAAATCGTTCTAGCCAGTGAAACTTTTATTGATATATAAGATCGATAATATTCATTATTTTCTAGATAGCTATAATATTAAATTTATATTGAGTTATAATTATAAAAATTACTCAGTTGTTTCTTAAATTTTTTATATATAATATGCCACCACTCATAGACTTTATTTCTAACGGAGAAAAAAAAACTACATGCATGTAGTTTAAGAATGAACATCTCATGTCTCAACGTAAAAAAAAAACACAAAACAAAACAATAACTATAAGCAACTCAAGAGATGTCTTCATGGCATTATGTAAAGGACGAATTATCATTTAAAAACAAAACACAAATCTGAAATCAATTTCTTGTCGACTCACGTTCGTGTCCTCTCTACAAGAAGCTGATATGCACTGCACCTTCTTCTTTTCTTTTCTTTTAACCAGCGTAAAGATAGCAGACAAGAGATCGAAAACAGACGAACATCGCACGATTAAGTGGTAAATTTTGTCCGAAACAATTTGTATTTTAAGGAGCACCTGGAGGGTTTTTGTGTCCGATACCTTGACTAGGACCTTGGTGGGTTGGCCGGAACGCATCTTGTTCTATGTTCTTGTAGCGGTTGATCTTGTGGTACCACACGAAATCATCCTTAGGCGGTTCNAAGTGTAGTTGTATCACCAGAAGAGATATTAGAAAACTAGAAAAAACCTTGAGTGAACAACCACGAGTCACCATCAATGACACCTTGTGTGTTTTTGTGAGGATCTTAAACCTAGAAGCGTTTAAACCCTTTAAAGCGTATATGTTTTAAGTTGGTGCTTTCTTGTCACAGAAACGAGAGAGGAGACTGCAATTTAAGAAGGATCGGAGGCTAGAGGACCCCACAAAACTATATGTGACAGAACATGGACACTATAGCTAGGTTCATAAAGCAAGAGTGTATACTTAACTACTTAAGGTAAGAGTGTATACTTAAGGTAATGACCTCTTTTGAAGGTGCGTGAGAGGTGTAAATGCACTTAATACTTGGACTCATGTATTTATTGTCTACTATATACAATTTCTTTTATTTACTGCATTTGTAAATACACATAGGTAATACAATAATTTAGGATATGTGAATAATCATATAATATAAGATAAACTTTCTCAAGCTGAGTGATAAATTATACCACTAATTATTCATCTTTTACACTCACTTGTTCTTTTTTCTTCATAGAAGCCAGCCAATGTACATGTGAAGCCAAGTATTTCAAGACTAATCCAAC
The DNA here is from genome assembly GCA_000411055.1 of Leavenworthia alabamica. Classification (NCBI taxonomy): domain Eukaryota; kingdom Viridiplantae; phylum Streptophyta; class Magnoliopsida; order Brassicales; family Brassicaceae; genus Leavenworthia; species Leavenworthia alabamica. Next base: position 44,788 of record KE157317.1, read on the forward strand.
TCCTCTAAAATATCGAATTTAACCAACATAACTTTGGTCTATATAATTAACAACACAATTCTTATATTATTTCAATTTTACTATATAAAATAATATATGTATGTAAAAATCTCACACATCATCTATATATTTACTTAGGAAAAATGGTTATTAATAATAAATAATTATGTATGCTGTTCCAATATATAACATCTAAAACTTAAGCTTTAGATAAAATTCAAAACAAAAATACTAGTATCTCTGTTTCATTTTAAATATAGTTTTAAAGTTTTTTTAAAATTTCTTTTTATATGTTGTTTTGTAAATTTTACATTTTTATTCCTATTATTATATTGTTTTGACTAATCAATTAAAACAAAACTAATTGTAAAACAATAAAAAAATAAGAATTTATTGATTTCTTATGTGAAAAACCTCTAAATAACATATATTGTAAAACATAAAGTATTAAAAAGAAATACGCCTAAAACTGGCTTTAAATATTCCTAATAGACTCAATTTCTATATATATTTACAATTATATCATGTTTTCTTTTGATAAAAAAAAAATAATGTAAACAACTATACACTGTTATGTTATGGGTTTATATTATATCGAGACACGTAGTCTCTAACAATTAAAAAACACAAGTTGATTCTGAGAATATCATTTACACATGGAACATTGTCCGTCGTATTATACTTTTTTCACTGAAGTTTTTGGCTTCAAATATAGAAAGGAAAGAGTACTTACCCTAGAATATTGACCAAAAAAAGAAAGTTCTAATTTCTATGCTCCTAGATGGAATCTTTTCTTAGCCGTTCATCAAAAGAAACAAACGCATACATTGTTCTTGATATGACAACCGTATAATATTATATGTTTTCTAGCTAGTATTAGGTTCGTGTATTATGGTCTATACTTTTTTATACAATTCTTTAATCAATAAATTTTTTTTTCTCTGTTTAACCTAAACTTATATGTTGTTTGATTAATCATGTATGTATAGAAGATTTAAAGTTCAGTATTATTTAAGTTTCATAAAAACCAGGAGATATTCAAATTAAATAATAATTCTATTTTTTTTTACCTTGAAAGATTTAACTTACATTCTAATGGATTTTCATGTGTACATAATAGGAATTTTTTTTATGATATAATGATCCAAAGATACGTGCATGATTTTTTACAAGTGAAACAAGAAAAAAAATTAATCAATAAGAATATAAAATTTGAAATAGACTTGAAATTATTAATCTATTAATTATGGAGGTAATCGTGTTATAGAACTTTCGATATTGTAACAGATACTTACACAAGAATCACATGTTTTGTCAAAGATGCCTAGAGTGGAACATAGTCTATATATATATATATATATATATATAT
>KE157317.1:51570-67892 GCA_000411055.1 Leavenworthia alabamica
TTGGGATTTGTAGCTCCGATGATGGCTCAGTCCATGCATAAACTTCCGGCTCCTATTGTATTACCCCTTCCGCCGCCACCACCACCACCACAATCTGTAGTGTTATCACTTCCGCCACCACCGCCTCAACCTCCACCGTCATCCACATTACAAGCTGAGCCTATAGAGCCCACCGTAGGTACCTCTCTCTTCCGACAAATGCTCACATATCAACTTGTCGCGACTCTTAATCACTCAAATTATAAGTTAAAAATCCACAACTTTACAATTACCATGAAGAAAAAATGAAACCCTAAATTTATTTGTGTGTGAACATTTTCTTTATAATAAGGTTCTTGTGCATATTAAGATTAAAGTAATGAATCCGCATTTTGGTCGATACATACAAATATAATCGAAATACTAGTACTAGCTAGTAATATATAGTATGTCTGGTTCTGATACGAGTGTATATCAGGCACTTCGCCGGCAAAGCGAAGGAGAACAACGCCGGGAGAAACCACCGTCGAAGGAGAGAGTGAAGCGGATGAGGTTGCGGTTGGAGTGGCGATATCTAGAAGCGCGTCTATGATCGCACAAGTAATAAGAGAGAGTGAGGAGAGACAAGAGATGAGGCATAAGGAAAGGATGAGGCTGCAAGAGAGGAAACTAAAGATTGAAGAATCGAAAGGTGAGATAAACAGACAAGGTCTGAGTGGTTTGGTGGACGTCATTAATCAACTCGCAACTTCTATTCTTGCTTTGGCTACTTCTTCGTCTTCTTGTCATAACACTCAGAATCATTAAGTTGATTAATAGTTAGGATTAGATGTAGATATGTATATATATATAGTTGGACTGATAAATGTGGAAGTGCACACATTGGCGAAGTAGAAAAATAGTGGTCAAAGGAGGAGAGAGTAGTCAAAGAGATATCGAATATTATTGGTGAGTTATGTCATATGTGTATTAAATCTCTACTCTTACCTTTTATTGCATCAATACAAAAGCCTCTGCATAACTCAGAAGGACCCCACACAAAGGGTCAAGAATTTAACATGGTTACTAAACCCTTTACTAATTACAATGAATCGAATATTTTCTCTATTGGTCCACCTCCGTTTCCATAACCGGAAAATCAAACCGAAGATAACTTCAAAACCAAATGATAACCATTTAGATGTATTATACTCCCTCATCTCCGGTTTACTCCATTCCAACGTGCACCTTTTCATAGTGACCATATGATTATGCAAATTTTGTATAAGTATACATAGTATCAGGAACTTTACTATATATTGTAGTTTATTTTGTTGACAATTATTCATACATAACTAAGTAACTAACTATTTTTTATATAGTTAATAACAGTTTCCAACGTGGACAACATCATGTTAAGTAGTTATCAGTTTTCATGGGAATATATAATTAATTAGATAGTATACCATAACTATACCACCAATATTAATAATAAAATAAATGAAAAATAATAATACAAGTGGCGAAAAAGAATGAGATTAATTGATTGGCCCACTTGTCCTATAGAAATAATCCATTTGACTTAGAAAGAGAAAACACGTATTGAGAGAAGAAGGAAGCAGAAGAAGCCGATTCGTCGGAGAGAGACCACTTTGGAGTAGAGATTGATTATTCAATGTCTCTTCTCCCTATCTTCCATCGTCTTCTTCATAACTCCTCCTCCTTTCTCCTCTCACTGGTTCTCTCTCTCTCTCTCTTAACTCTTAATGACTAAAATGTTGTATTTTTACTTGTTAGTTGTTACCTACCACTGCTTTTGCTTTCTATCTAACTTTTTCAATCTGGGTTTTTTGCAACCACATTAATGCTTCTTCAATTTGGATTTTTGTCTGCTAAAGATTGTTTTTTTGTTGTTGTTGTTGTTGGATTCTTGACTTGGGTTTTACTTAATTGTATAAACATTTCTGTATTGATCATTTCTTAAGATCTTTTTTTGTTTACTGCTACATTGCTTTAGATCTGATATACTACTAGATCTATTAAAAATGCCAAATCTTTTGTCTATTGTGGATTCAAGAACATTACAAATGTCTTTAAATGTGTAAACTTTCTGGTAATCTTCTTCTCTTTTACTTCTTATTCAAGTCTCAAGCTGGAAGTTCTAAAACATCAGCATTCCTCAATGCCTTCAAATCTATTCTTACATCAGAAGATACTTTTGCTCGAATCAAACTATGGTGGGAGCAAGCAAGAGCTGTAGTACTTGTACCATTCTTCAAGTTCCTTGTGGTTATATGCTTGATCATGTCTGTTATGCTCTTCGTTGAGGTAATGTATATGGGAATCGTTGTATTGTATGTTAAGTTATTCAATAGAAAACCAGAGAATGTTTATAAATGGGAAGCTATGGAGGATGATGTTGAGTGTGGCAGTGCAAACTTCCCTATGGTTCTTGTGCAAATTCCTATGTATAATGAAAAAGAGGTAACAACTTAAGTAGTTGTTTTTTCAATGATTGGTAATTTGGTATGTAGTTGAACTCATTTGGTGGACTTTTCCTGTATTTGGTTAGGTTTGTGAACAATCAATTGCAGCTGCTTGTAAAATCTTGTGGCCATCGAGTCGTATAATAATTCAAGTGCTTGATGATTCTACAGATCCAGCCAGTAAGGTCCTTGTTAACCTCTATAAACACTTGTCCTGTCTCATCTCAAGCTATGTGTTTTTGGACTCATGATTGTGTTGTGTTAAAAGTGAGTTCCTTAACATTTTGGTTATGGTGGAAGGAAACAGGATTTGGTGAAAAAGGAGTGTGAGAGATGGTCGAGAGAAGGAGTCAACATAACGTTTGAGATAAGAGACAATAGGAACGGATACAAAGCTGGTGCACTGAGAGAAGGAATGAAGCATAGTTATGTGAAGCAGTGTGACTATGTTGCTATCTTTGATGCTGATTTCCAGCCTGATCCTGACTTCCTCCATCGCACTATTCCTTTCTTAATTCACAATCCTAAGTTAGCACTTGTACAAGGCCGGTGGGAGTTTGGTAACATTCCTTAAGACACCTTTCTCTTCTTTCTCCCTCACATAATATTTGGTACATGAGATTTTGCTTTTACTAACAATTTCAGTGAATGCGGATCAATGCATGATGACGAGATTGCAGGAAATGTCTTTAAGTTACCACTTTACAGTAGAGCAGCAAGTTGGATCTTCAACATTTGCCTTCTTTGGGTTCAATGGTATAGCATTCTCATTCATCTTTTATTTTCTAATCTTTCTCTTATTGTTTGAAACAAATGCAGGAACTGCTGGTGTCTGGAGAATCTCAGCCCTGAATGAGTCTGGAGGATGGAATGATCAGACAACAGTAGAAGACATGGACTTAGCTGTAAGAGCTACACTCAGAGGCTGGAAGTTTCTATATATCGATGATCTCACGGTATAGAGCAGAAGATTTCTCTCTTTTTGGTTACATCTTGTATTATGTGATTGAAGCATTTAGGAGTTTGTTATCTGCAGGTGAAAAGTGAGTTACCTTGTTCCTTCAAAGCATTGCGTAGTCAGCAACATCGATGGACTTGTGGCCCTGCTAATCTATTCAGAAAAATGGCTGGACAAATAATAAGAAGCGAGAATGTTTCTGTATGGAAGAAGTTGTATATGTTGTACAGCTTCTTCTTCATCCGTAAGATCGTTGCTCACATCCTCACATTCTGCTTCTACTGTGTGATATTGCCAGCAACTGTTATGTTCCCAGAAGTAACAGTTCCTAAATGGGCTGCATTTTATCTCCCTTCTTTGATCACTCTCTTTATCGCAATTGGTAGACTAAGGTAAGGTCTCTTCTCTTACATCTTTCAATATAACAGAACTGTCTTTTCCTCTCTGCCTTCTAACATATTCTTTTTGTTAACAGATCAATCCACCTATTAGCATTTTGGGTTTTGTTCGAGAATGCAATGTCTCTGCTTCGAGCAAAGGCTCTGATCATGGGATTGTTTGAAACAGGAAGAGTCCAAGAATGGGTTGTGACTGAGAAATTAGGCGATGGTCTCAAAACAAAGCTGATTCCTAAAGGACATCACGTTACATTCAGAGAGAGGTAAGTAAACATTTTCATATGGATTGTGGTTCTGAGTTTGTTTGAGCTCAGAACTGATATTACCAATATGTTGTAGGGTGCATTTGCTAGAGTTATTGGTTGGAGCGTATCTATTGTTCTGTGGAGTATATGACATCATCTATGGGAAGAACACACTCTATGTGTACCTTCTACTTCAGTCTATAGCCTTGTTTGTTGTTGGTTTTGGATTTGTAGGCAAATATGTTCCTGCTTCCTCTTTAACATAGATCTATAGATTAAAGAGTCTCAATATGTTTCAGAATGTTTTTTGTTGAAATCGTATTGAGAAACAATGCTATATAATAATCCTCTCCATTTGTAACAACAATTGTGATTTGTTCAATTCCTATATCATCTGTAACTCTTTGAGACATGCAGAGCCAAAAATCACTGATCAAGCACATGGTTCCATTGGTTTGAGAACAGTCTAAAAAGATGTTTACATAACCTATGTGAATGAATATAAAAGAATAGAACAAAGTGATTCTAAAACCTAAATATTTGTGAGAAAATTTGTGTTAACAAGAAAGAACAGAGTAAGCTAAACCTGAAGAGGCAAGGCACCAAATATATATATTAATAAATAATTCTATACAAGTAAAGCAAGCCATCAAACTTTATCTGTCTTCCACAATGCTAATCGTTCGTCACTGTTTCATCATTACTACTGTAAAAAAAGTTCAAACTTAAAAGATCAGAATAACAAACCAAAACATACTTATATATAGCAGCTAGGTTGAATTTGATTGTGTAAACCTGGATTCGAAAACATCCAAAGTATAAAGGCGCAGAGGATGAGTATTAGAGGAATGAAATGAATAGCGTTCTCAGCGGATCTGAGTCTTGATTTATTCATCTTACCAGGATGAGAGTTTGGATCGTAACTAGGCAAAAGAATCTGAACATCCTCCGAATCTGACGCTCTCAAAATTCGTGGCGGAGAAGGTGATGATGAATGACTATTTGCTGAGGGTTGGTCGGAAATTATGGAGGCGCTCGCTGATCGACGCATCTTCTTCTATACTTTTAAGCGCTTCTCGGTTCACACGGAGAAGAAACTTCTATATATAATGATTATGATTTCGGAATTGACTATTTTACCCTTTTAAAAGTCAAACCTCACACACCTTTCTCGGCAAATCAGTTTGATGTGTTCAAGTTCTCTCGTCCCGACAACAGTTCGGGGGAAAACAAAAAATGTCCACTTTTACCCTTTTTCAGAGCGTAATGTAACTTCTGGGCCAATTTAATATAAAAATGGCAGCTCGAACCAAACAAATTTTGTTTGTTTTTTTCTATACTTTTCACTATTCAAAAATTAAATTAAATGGTATTAATATTTTTTTTAAATGTGATTCTTTGAACTATATTAATATTAAGAAAAATGATTTGTTGGTCTAGACAATTGAATGACTGATCATACCGATTCAGATAATGGGAATATTTTGGGCTGAATATTTATATATGGCCCATATTAAAAAGTTCCAGATATTTGGTTTTAATATTATTGTATATCTGACTGATTTATGAAAAAATAATCATCAATTTTTTTTTTTAAATATGGATATTTAAATGTTCTATTTATTTTAGATTTGAATATCAATTATTTAGGAGCCCAAAATTTATGATTTGGATATAAATAGTGTTTAGACGGATCCATATATCTAATAAAAAAGTCGTATATTTGGATATGTTACATCGTTACTCTACTCTAAATGAAACTTAACATCAAATCTGATAAATCTCAAATATGTATTTGAGGGATTATTGATAACCATCATTATGCTATCTACTATTTTAGAATTCCTTTGCATCATTTTCTTATTTTGAATTATTCTTTGATTTTATATTTAAATTTGAGACATCCCACCATTTTTAAAATGTGATTTTACTAATATTTCATTTTCAAACTTAAAGTAAACTTAATTGTGGAAGCACTATTGGCATAGTGGTTAAGGGTTTAAAGGCTTCTACACCAGGTCTGAGGTTCGAAATCCAGAGAACGCAGTTATTACAGATTAAAAGATGTAAAGGCTTTCCAGAGGTTCTGGTGTGCGCAGATAGTATCGTCCGTCGTGGTCTCGTGTTGCGGGAAGAGCTTGTCCATCAGAAGGGATGTCGTACCTGCAGAACCGTCCGTCGAAGATCCGAGTGTTGTGGGGAGAGCTTATCCATCATGGGGATGTCGTATATTCAGAACCGCTTGTCGAAGAGTATTTGTGTCATGGAATTATCGTAAGTAGAAGCTGTTCTCGCATTTCAAAAAATCTGTAATAGTAATGATGTAATAGACGAGGAAAAAAAAAAAAAGTAAACTTAACTTGGTTACCATTCTAGAAAGAGATTTTAATATAAATAAAAAGATTTTATTGGACCTATATTGGGCCAAATTAACTTTAAAATTACGATATTTAACAACAATTAAGGTCCATTCGCATGTTTATTTAGGGCTTCGGATTGGTCATCACTATAAATATGTTACATAGATTTCACCGAAAAACATCGCACCTACATCGAAACTAAAATTTTAAATAAAAATATTGAATCTCTCCGATGCAAATTTTTTCTGCGTAATAGAAACGCAAAATCAATTGTTCATCATTCTGGTGTAAAAGCAAAAGGTAAATCGAGATCTCTAATTCATAGATTTGTTTCAATACATACAAAAACTATGTTGATTAAAATTTTATCTATGCGGTTATGCACTTTTCGAATATGAACTCATTTTCTAAAAGATCTTGACTTTGCATGATTAGACTTAGTAAATGATTTGTTGAAAAAAAGACTTAGTAAATGATTTATGAAAACTATATGGATTTATGTATCCTCTAATTCTATCATCTCTTTTTCAAGTTTTCTGATTTATTTTTTTACAGTTTTTTATGTAATATTTTTAGAGATTTTTTATCTTCATTTTAAATACGCGTAGATATAGATATTCACATACCCGGATTTGGTCACATTAAAAGTTTATGATATTTTATCCGTGAATATTCATTGGTATTCGGATCTGGTCGCGATCTGTCCAAACATAGCTATTGTACAAAATGTTTTAAATTGATTATTATAAGAATTTTTGTACATATTTCTTATGTAAAATACAAAAAAAAAGTTTTCAAATATAATTTGATATGCTTATATATTTTTCAAATTTTCTAAATATTTCGTAAATGTTACTTTTTATTTTATTTTATTTTTTTGATAAAATATGAATTCTACTACCAAATTTTGGAACTTAGATTATTACATATGAGGCTCCAAATATTTTTTAAAACTCCCTTACAAACTATTGTATTATTTTAATAAGTAAATTATACATATGTGAACCAAAGTGACAAAAGATCCTTGATTTTTTTTCCTTTTGTGCCTTGCAATAAAAGTAGTTTTTATATACATATTCATTTATATTCTTCAATAGAAAAAGATTATCTCCATATTATTGTTTAACTTGGAAACTGAATTTAATAATAATAAAATTTATTTTATGCACTTTTTAAAGAAGATTTATTTTATACATATAACCAACCATACGATCATAACCTTTGTTATATAAATAATTTTATTTACAGATTCTATAATGTTTCATAATGGAAACATTAACATTTGTCACTGCATTATTCTTTTATTCTCTTATGAAGGTCAAAGATCTGCCGTTATTAGATATCACATTTGGCCATCTAACATTTCATGGCTTTATATCAACCAAAAAAATAATGAGATCTCATGCTCTCTCATGGTTAGATGAATTCTTGGAGTTTGGCCTATGATCGTAATCTAACTCTGTGTTTATGGTTGTGGCAGCTTATATATATATCAAGCCGATGGCTAGGAAGAATTTTGACTTAAATAACTTAGGGGAGAAAGAAGTGGAAGTGATTTCTGATGATGATGATGAAGATTATGATGATCCTGAGGAAACTCTCAGGAAATATAGCAAACCTGTTTCAATCTACAAGACTTTTGCAGAACGATCAAGAAAGAGAGTATGCATTCTCTTCTTTTTTTTAATTAAATTTTTTTCACAATCTTTTTTGATTATTTATAGCTTAGATTCACTTTAATATGTCGAAGTGTGGTAACAGTTGTTCTTTATTTTCCTATATTAATTATATGATTCCCTTTTAATAATTAGAATTTTAATAATTAGAATATAGTTTAATAAGAGGAAATATATTGTTGTATTGTTAACCAAATGTTTTTTTTTAATTATTATTAATTTGTTATTTGTTTATGCAGCCAAATTTCCTACGAAGGTGTTTGAAGTACATAATCAAAGCCAAGAAAAACAAAGAGTATGTATAACTTCTTTGATTTTAGTTTATCATTTTCTATGCTTTCAGAAATGATTCTATTTCGAAAAATTCTCAATAATACCATATTTTATGTTTTGTTATCCAAAATGACCACCAATATTGTTTTAGGACATGAATTGTTTCTTCTATGCTCATGTCACACTTATATTTTGGTTAGGTCAAATTCAGACGAGACAATAATGTTCAACTATATGGATAGTAGAAAAAACATACTACGACACGAAGGTGAGTCTTTTATTAGTTGTTTCCTTTCAGAATCTGTTGTCTCTCGTTATGTTTCTTTTGAGAGTTAACATACATTTTTATAACAAAATGCAGTTTCAAAAAATTATTCTTGTCCATTTTGCTTAATGCTATGTGGAGACAGATGGGTAAGCACTAATTAATTAAAATCATCTTAATTAAAAACAATGTGTATTCAAATGTTACATACACATTATGCCCAGCCTACATCTTGCTAAATTAAACTATGTTTGTGTACAGGGCCTACGAGATCATTTGGAGTCATCACATGACGTTTTTGAATTTGAGTTTTGGGTACGTATGCTTCTTTTTTTAATAATATAAATATATGTTTTTTTTGTCAAATATATAAATAAATATGTATGTTTGACATGAAAGGAAAAATGGGTATAAAACATTTAAAAATATCCTCAACTTTTTTATGGGATTTGAATATATTATTAATAGTTAGTCACTATTTAGCTATATTTCAATTTAAACAGAATAAAATCTGAATATGATAATAATTTTAATCAATTTTTTTACAATTAATAAAAAAAATCAAAACTCTAAGCTAATTTTAATGTAAATAAATTATGTGTGCTAATCTATCAAAAAGTTTTGTTAATAAAACATAATTTTAGAAAAAATATTTGAACTCTAATTTAGAAATAAATAAATCTGTTTTTTTTTTAATAAAATGTTTTACTTTGTTTATTATATATAGGAGTTAATTTATTATTTATTTAAAAATAAGAGTTTAATTAGCCACAAAATTAGAGTTTTTTAATATGTTTTTGAAAAACTATTCTTGACCTATTTTAGCGTGCGGAGGAAGATATCGGCCCAGAAATTGATGTTCACCTAAAATATGCCGACAGCAGTTGTCAGGTTAGTATTACGTACACAACATGTTCAAGTGGTTTAGAAATAACTCATGTTTGTCATAATATTGAACTCACCATTATGTTTTTTTTAAATATCAAAAGGTACAAGAAAAAGAACCAAGTAGGACCCCTTATTATTTTTGGTAAGCGTCTCACTTTACTTTTGAACTATGATTCATCAGCATTTTGCTAGATCCTAAGCATGATCTATGCAGCTCGAGACGTCGTCGTAAGCGAATGCTAAGAAAGGATCGTAATAGGAAGAAGAAACTTAGTGTACGCTTTTTGGATTTGAATTTAAATGAGGTACCTAAGGATGATGATGATGAATCGACTAATGTGAACAATGATAATATTGTCTCATCGCCACCAAAAGCTCATTCTCTGGAAGAGACTCACGAGGTTTCACCTACTACTACGCCACTACCAGCTATAGCTCAGTCTACTCCACCATTACCACCAATAGCTCAGTCTGCTCCACCACTACGACCAATACCTCAGTCTTCTCCACCATTACCAGCTATAGCTCAGTCTACTCCACCACTACCAGCTATAGCTCAGTCTGCTCCACCACTACTAGAAATAACTCAGTCTTCTCCACCACTATCACCAATAGCTCAGTCTTCTCCACCACTATCACCAATAGCTCAGTCTACTCCAGCACAAGCAGCAATAGCTCAGTCTACACCAGCAGAACCAGCAATACCTCAGTCTACTCCAGCACAACCAGCAATATCTCAGTCTACACCAGCACAACCAGCAATAGCTCAGTCTTCTGAACCTGAACCAGCAATAGTCAAGTCTTGTAAACCATTCAGAGCAGTAGCTAAAAAGACTTGTAAGCTGCCTCGTAATAGAAAGAGAGAAAAGTTACTTTCAAATCGGCGGAGAAGGTTATATTCTTGAGATACTTTGTTCCTAATTTTACAATATTTAGTTCATACTTTTATTAACCAAAGATTATTAATTGTTTTTTTCAGTTGCTTGGATCTTAAGAGTCGACAGTTCTATCACTCTTTAACAAAACAGGTGCTTTAGTCTCCTTCATGTCCTTGATTAATGTAACAATGTTGTCTATGTTTTATTTCACTAACCAAAGTTATCATGTTGAAGCCAATGACTTATGAAGAAGTAAAGTCGAACGTGGATAGCGAAAACGAAGAGGATTATGCTTTAGATATTAAGCAACGCATGGTATTTTTAATCTACTTAATTTTTTTATTAAGAAAAATCATATATAATGAAAGCTTTGTGTGAATTTTTCACAGATGCTTTCGCGAAAAGTGAATACGACCATAGAGGAAAAGCAATTCATGTATCTTTGGAATATATTTATAAGAGACAAAAAGTAAGCAATTTGTTATATTATTGGATGCTTTTAGCTAATGTTAATAGTGTGTTTAATTTGTTTGTTTTTGAATACTTTGGTGGCAGGGTTATCGAGGATAGATGTGTTCCTTTGGCATGTGAAGAGTTTACAAAACTTCACAAGCAAGAGTTGATGAGTTCTACATCTTTCTTCTTGTAATAATCAAATTTTGATATTTTCTCCTACTTATCATATGATGTGTTGGATGCATCATCACATTTTGTTTGATGCTTGAGCGCTTTTCATGAGCAGGTGGTGGAAGCTATTTAGAATTAAACTTTGGAATCTTGGTCTTATCTACGACAATACCATAGACAAATGCAGTATCATCCTCCAGAACTCAGATGAACCAGGACCATCTACCTCTCATGATAACGTCCTCCCGAACTCAGATGAAGCAGGACCATCTACCTCTCATAGTACCATCCTCCCGAACCCAGATGAAGCAGGACCGTCCATCTCTCATGGTATACTCCGGAACTCAGACAAAGCAAGAGCATCCACCTCTCACGGTGTCATCTTCCGCAACCCATATGAAGCAAGACCATCCACCTCTCACAGTATGATCCTCCGGAACTCAGATGAGGCAGGACCATCCACATCTCAGGGTACTGCTAATGCCAACACAGAGCAATGGATGGAAGTTGATGAGCAACAAGATTGAACATGGACATGTTGAGATCTTCTCCTCTCTGTTTTAATGTAGTGATCATAACTTAAAATCTCCTGTACTCCGATCAAGACTGAGATCACTTTCTGGTTTTATTTCCCTTACTCTCTTATTCCTTTGCGAATCTGTGACTTTAAGGTTAAAAAGGTTAAACTTTGAAAATTTTACATTCTTGAAAAGGAGATTCTTTTATTCCCGTTGTTCCTCATCAAAGGCAAATGAGGCACGAGGTAGTAGTTACTTACAATACCCAGATGACAAAACCAAGTTTTTTTCCAGAATTTACAAACCCTTGCTTACTTCTATATCTAATTTGACTCCTTTTTTATTTATTAATTTTTTTTAACCGGAGAGAAACAGTGAACGAGGCATTTCACTCTCTCCAGCAGAAACTCAGTTGCATCATTTGTCATCATCATCATCAGTAGACGGAAATGTCTACGTTTATGCCTCCCATGGAAAGATTTTTCCCGGCGAGCTTGTGGTTCTCACGCATGCCCAGCCACAGGTACGACATCCTTGCCAATGCAGCCTGACCCACCACTTTCATTCGGTACACCATGCTCAAATCTGCAGCTGCTGCCCATAACTCGTTCCCAGCAACATTGACAGACATCCTTGAGTCATCATCAGAATAGCCCTCTACATCCGAGTGGGTCACTACCACCATCGAGCCATCATCAAACACAACCATGTTCCCTGAACAAATCTGCTTCACACTTCTCGGGATCAAAGCTGAAGTTGCATCAGTTAAGTAACTCTTAGTATTCAGCACCTTCACATTGTAGTACTCAAGAACGGCCTGCAGGCACACTAAGAATCAGAAAAAGGACATAACTTTGATTAATTGGTAATAAACACAGTGAACCCTGTCAAATACCTTCCATTGGGCGGCTGCCAAAAGAACCCTGGGCCTGATTGACCTCACGTAGGCATATGCTGCTTCAGGTGTCATGCGTTTGTGTTGCACCTGCGTTGCAAAGATAAGAAAAGATATATATATATATATATATATGTGTATTTTATCAAACTGTTTGTGGGATTAATCGCAAAACAAACCAAGTAACATATGACAATAGTTGTGCTGCGTCCCCGACCCGCCTTGCAGTGAACATAGGTCGTCTTCCCAAGAGAAGCATTTCCTTCAAAGACAAAATATAATTTCAGATAAACTGCACACAGCTTCAGGGAACTGTAAGATTCTTAACTATGTGACTATGTCAAATAAAATTAAGTGAATAAAACAACAGAAATCATAAGGTACACTCACTATGGATGAAATCTACAGCTTGGCATATTGCTTCCATGGAAGGAGCAAAGCAATAATCCCTCGTGGCAATCACCAGGTGGTCAATATAGTAAGACTTCCATAAGAGTAAGAAAATTAAATGAGGTTAGTATACAGAAAGGAAACCAAAAGACAGAGGCACTAGCATTATTCTTGCAATGGCCTGATTAAATATGGAGAAAAAAAAACAGACTTTGTAGAGAGATGGTGGAACCAAAGTTTCATATGGCTCATTCAGAGTGATTACTCCACAAACTCCGAGCTCCTTCAGCTCTGGAACTTGAGATGGGAATGGAACAGCTCCCAGTAAAATAAACTGAAGAAACAAAACAATGAGAGAGAAGTATTAGCATAAGAGACGGATCATACCAATGTAACAATTTCCACTGAATTGACAAAAATCAGCTACAAAAGGATGATTTTTTTACCTCAGCCACTCTATCCCACCAGCGAAACTCAGACTCAAGTTTATTCCTAACAACGTTGTAAATCAGAGTTGGATAGAACAAGGCACGAGCACCAACACCAACCAGTGCCCTTTTTGTAGTCAACACAATCACGTTTCCTCTGCTCACCAATATCGCCTTATCTTCATCAGCAACGTTATCCTCAACCGATCTGTCCTCCTTCTTCTCTTCCTTCTCCGTCAGTTCTTCGATATACATATCCTCAGTCAAAGATCTAGAGATTAATCACAAAACAAAACAATCTATTCTCCCAATCGAAACCCTAATCACCAAGTCTTATATACACAGAAACGATTATTCACAATAAAACAACCAGCTCAAATGAATCACCGGATTCGAATACAAAGCCAAGAAGAAAGTCTACACGAAATCGAAACCGCGAAAAAGTCAAGAGGAAGCAACCGGAGAAAATTTGAATTCAAAACTTTCAGGGAAATCACCAACATATTTCGCCTGAACAAAACGATTGATCCGATCATGCACCAGCAAAGCCAAGACGGAGATGATTATGAAAACCCGATCACCGATTGAATAATAAAATCACAAATGATCGAAGAGAGGAATTGGAGATCGAGAAATTTGCCTAATCTCTCAACTCAATCTTTAGGTAAACCAAAAAAAGAAGGATCTCCACTGTTTTCTGAGGGTTTCTCTAAACTAACAAGCGTTTCACCTGTCGTTGTCGTTATAAGTTAGATGAATGTCAATTATCTGTTGACACGTGTCTTTATGATGTATGGAGAAAGAGTCATGCATCGCACAAGGCCCGGATAATATTAAGATTATCCGTTGCTTTAATTCTTAACATATTACAAATCCTTTAAAAAATAAAACAAATAAAAGTCACAAATTAATTTTCAAATAAAAGATTAATAAACAAACGTGGTAAGCAATTAATTTATAAGACTATTCTTTTAAATACCACTAAATTTATTTTATATTATATAAATACCAATAAAATTAATTTAATATAAAATTATCATTTAATAATTTAATTAAATTAGAAATTAAATTTTAGTTTGAGAAAATTATATGAATTCTAAACAATAAATATTAAACCCAAACACTATATACTAAACTCTAACCTTAAATACTAAATTCTAATTTTTAAATCAAAATTCTAAACCCTAAATAATAAATATTAAACTCAAATACTAAATATTAAACCCTAACCATAAATACTAAACCCTAAACCCTAAATAATAAATATTAAACCCTAAACCCTAAATAATAAATACTAAACCCAAATATTAAATATTAAAATATAATATTAAATAAAATTAATATATTTGTTAAAATTAATATATTTTTGTCCAATAAACTATATTTGATGGTGTTTGAGAGAATTAATCTAATTTATATTCTTTTTTAATATATAATGAGCAATTAACTTAACTTCCCTTATATGTTAAAAATTAGCTCCACATAATTTTCTACCAAAAATATTTTATCAATAAAAATTTTAAAATCAGAATAAAAATTCTGTTCATTTTTTTTGTAAGAAAACTACCTTTCAATTAAAAAACATCTTTAGAGCCAATATAAAAAAAATAAACAGAAATAGCTATTTTTTATTTTTAGTAAAATTCTATGGCTTTAATCTTTTTATCTTTTTGTGAAAAAGATGGTTTATTATTTGATTGTTCATGTGAATATCATGGTGCTAACACATATATAACTAATAATTTTTCATAGCCTAGTTAGCCAACTAGCTAAAACCCTAGATATGTTTCAGTCTTCATTGTCCTCAATCTACTTGTTTTTACCATCAATTCTTCCTCTCATGCCCATTTTTAAACTTTGAGTAATAAAGAGTCAAAGATAATAACAGTAAACTGTTTTGTACTATAGAGTAGAGAGCAAAAAAATAAAAAGGTAAAGGAATTTTGAAAAAATAGTTGATAAAGCAATGAAATGTTTTGTTAAAGTTCATCAATACATCAGAAGTTGCCCATACTTACTAGTGATATTATGATAACATGTTATGTTTTGATGTAGTAGGTAGCTTGTTTCTTCTTATAACATAAGCTACCAAGTACTCAACAATTACAAGAGTTCATACACTCGTGAGCATGGTGGATGTACACATAGATTGGGAGATACGGTCCCCTTATAAAATAGTACAAAAGCCGATTTCAATAGGACTAAGGGCATGGTTAGTTCTTCATTTTGTATTTCTATCTAAATGATTTATTTAAACGATTTATCTCAATAGTTTATTTGAATAATTTTTGTTATAACTAATTTTTTTAATATGAATAATTTAGAATGAGATAAAAATTAATGTTTGTTTTGTCATTTTGATGACTCTTTTAGATGAATTAAATAAAAAAATTGCAAAATTTATAGTATTTATTTTAAAATGAGAAAATCTCAGAAAAACTGTATAAGTTATATGTTTTGTTAAAAATCACTAAATTTAAAATTGTATTTTCTACAAAAAAAATTGTAAAAAAAATTTGACAGATAAACTACAAAATACATTTTCATGTCAAAACCAGAAATTTCAAAATTATATTTTCAGAAAAATCGTGAAAATATTAATTTTGGCAGAAAAACGTAAAATTATTTTTTTTACCCAAAATCATAAAATTTTAATTCTGCCGAAAAAACAAAAATTTTACTTATATGTAAAAACTACAAAATCTCATTTTATACTAATACCGTAAAATCGCAATTTTGATAGAAGTTTTATAAAATCACATTTTTCTACCGAAAACGAAAAATATAAAATCACATAATTATGTATTTTATGCTCAAATTTTAAATTTTACAAAATAAAAATATAATATCCATATATCAATATTTATAAAAATTAATCTAACAAATAAAATAAAAATCATCTATATATATAAAGTTACTAATATTCACTTCTCCTAGAGTGCCATGTCATCTTGCCAAAACTCTATAATTTTGACACATCAGCATCACTAAATTAATTATTTTTCTTTTACTTTAACTTTCTATCTCATTAACTCACATACATTCTTAATTTCAAAAATTTCTTAAACTCAATAATTAT
>KE157317.1:68831-79518 GCA_000411055.1 Leavenworthia alabamica
GTAATAAGAGATTGTAATCGAAATAAACATATAAATTTAAATAATTATTATATTAACTAAAATATATTAATTTGGAAATAAAAATTCGCCCGAAGGGCGGAGCACCTCTAGTAATTAATATTAATTCTATATTTTTTCATTTTGGATGATTCATCTCCATCCAAATGAATCATTTGAATGAAAAATTTTTTTTACTAACCAAACATCAATTTTCATCTTCATCCAAGATTCCAAATGATTCATTTAAATGGTGAAACAAACAGCCCATAAGACTAACGCTCAATTATATAACAGAGCTAAAACATATATGTGAAAGTTTCATATATCATGAAAAGCTAAACAATAAAATATGAAATAATATATGATAAAAATAAAAAAATTTTTGAAAATATCCATATTTTTTAAGGTATCATAAATATATTGTGATATTTACGTTTTTCTCCACTTAATTACGTTTTTTAGATGATTTATTTTGTAAAATAAATAAAAATTCTTTGAAATATAAGAAACAAAATTTTAGTTTTCAAAATCAATGATTGTTTTTTTTTTTAACATAGTTATCTTAAAAAAATTTATATAATTTTACTTATTTTGTATTATTCAGTTAATGTTAAAAATGTTTGATTAACATATATAAAACATATATAATTGTATTATATATAATATTTAAAAAGATTTTAAAGTAAACAATTTTTTTAAAATTCAAGTATTTTTTTTGGATTTTGTGCAAAACAACCATCAAATTTTTTATTTTTTCAAATTAATCCTCGTAGCAACACAACGTCGTTTTGTTATTTTCATCATCATACCCTTAATTTTTTGATGGAACGAAATGGTGACACGTCGACAATATACGAGTAGACTATATTACAGATTATTTTTGAATTCATAGGATTGAGTTGCACATTTTGAATGAGAGTTGATTTCTTAAAAATGAATTGTTTTCAACAAAAAAAGCCTGTATTACTACATATTTTTTAAATACAAAAACAATTTCTATTTAAGATATCACGTTATTTATGATTCCATGACAAACTCTTTCCGATTTGATTTAGAATTTGAATTTAGAAATCGTTAAATCTTTATCAAATGGACCAAACATTCTTCCACAATCACAATTAACCAATTACAAATAATATTCCTATTTTTTAAATGAAATATAAATTTTTACTAATCTATTTTTCAGAATTATAAGTATGTCTATGTGGAGAGATAAGAGCAGCTCTAAATAATAAATGTCTTCACTTGTTCTTATCCTTAAAACAAGGAAATAAATCATATGTTTCCTGTTCAACATATATTTACTATCATAACGCCTTTCTTATAGGTGTCGTGCCCTTACAATATGTTTTATCTTTCAACTTTGATTTTTCATAGTCGAATCTAACAACAGATCATACAATCATGGATACAGTTGACCACCTTAGTGATGAGAGGAACAAAGCAGAGTTCAACGTTGACGACATGAAGATCATCTGGGCCGGTTCCCACCATGCTTTCGAGGTTTCAAATCGGATTTCCCGCCTTGTCGCTAGTGATCCGGTAAAATTACACTTATCTCCATCTCTCTATTTTTTCCGGTGTAAATTTTTGCATTGTTCTTGATACGTGTTAGGTGTTTGAGAAAAGCAATAGAGCTGTAATGACTAGGAAAGAGTTGTTCAAGAACACTTTGAAAAAGAGTGTTCATGCTTGGAAGATAATTAACGAGCTTCAACTTTCTGATGAGGAAGGAATCAAATTGAGAATTTTCATGGATCAACCAGGCTTCATGGATCTTCATTGGGTAAACATACACAAATATTTCAGTTCTTTTTTTGTTTGAGTGTTTTAAGAATTTTGATGTTGTGGATGAAACAGGGGATGTTTGTGCCTGCAATAAAAGGACAAGGAACAGAGGAACAACAACAAAAGTGGTTGTCTTTAGCTAACAATATGCAGATTATTGGATGTTATGCTCAAACTGAGCTTGGTCATGGCTCTAACGTACAAGGCCTTGAGACAACCGCCACTTTTGATCCTAAGACAGACGAGTTTATTATGCACACTCCAACTCAGACAGCATCCAAAGTAAGGAAACAGTGATCTCTTTAATTTCTTGAGTCTTAAAGTTGTGTCTTAAACTTTGTTTTGTTTGAAATTAGTGGTGGCCTGGTGGATTAGGAAAAGTGTCTACTCATGCTGTGGTTTATGCTCGTCTCATAACTAATGGCAAAGACTATGGTGTTCATGGTAAGTAAACACCAGGATGCTTTCTTGTTCACTCTTTTCGGTATTGATTAACAAATCTTCCTCTCTTTTTTCCAGGATTCATTGTGCAACTGCGTAGTTTAGATGATCATTCCCCTCTTCCTGGTATAACACTTGGTGATATAGGAGTGAAATTTGGAAACGGTGCATATAACTCAATGGACAATGGTTTTCTTATGTTTAATCAGTTTCGTATTCCTAGAGATCAAATGCTTATGAGGTTCTCTTTCTCTTTCTCTTTAACCTTATGTGAATAAGCATTTCACCATATATAATCACATCTCTAATGTGCATTTTTCATTCTCATAGACTGTCAAGAGTTACAAGAGAAGGACAATATGTAGCATCAGATATACCAAGGCAACTTATGTATGGTACTATGGTGTCTGTGAGACAGACTATTGTGTCAAAAGCTTCTGATGCTCTGGCTCGGGCTGTCTGTATAGCTACAAGGTACAGTGCAGTTCGTAGACAGTTTGGCTCACGTAATGGTGGAATGGAGACACAGGTACTCTTAAGTAAATCTGGGACAAAGTTGTTTGACTACTTTATAAAGGATGGTTATGGTCATAGAAACCACCTTATTAATGTTGTTAATATATGACAGGTGATTGATTATAAAACTCAGCAGAACAGATTGTTTCCTCTGCTTGCATCTGCATATGCATTCCGGTTCGTAGGAGAGTGGCTGAAATGGTTGTACACTGATGTAACACAAAGACTAGAGGCTAATGATTTCACTACATTGCATGAAGCTCATGCTTGCACTGCAGGATTGAAGTCTATGACTACATCAGCCACTTCAGTAATGTTTTCAAAACTAACTTATTAAAATAAGTTGTAAAATCATCTAAAAATCGTTGTTTTTGTTTTGTTAAAGGATGGTATTGAAGAATGTCGTAAGTTGTGTGGTGGACATGGCTACTTATGGTGTAGTGGTCTTCCTGAGTTGTTTGCTGTATATGTTCCTGCTTGCACATACGAAGGAGATAATATTGTATTGCAATTACAGGTATTCTTATTTTAACAACAGCTTCTAATATTGGCTTGTATTAATATAGTGTCTCCACTCTCCAGGTTGCTAGGTTTCTGATGAAGACAGTTTCACAGTTGGGTTCTGGGAAGGCTCCTTCTGGGACAACTGCTTATATGGGCAGAACACAACACCTTTTGCAATGTCGTTCCGGTGTTCAAAACGGTGAGTTTTTAAATTGATAGGTCCATATATTGTCTGAATTTGTTTTCTGAATTATCTTGTTTGAGCATGTAGCTGAGGATTGGTTAAATCCTAGTATTGTGTTGGAAGCTTTTGAAGCAAGGGCTTTAAGAATGGCTATTACTTGTGCTAACAATCTAAGCAAGTTTGAGAATCAAGAACAAGGATTCTCCGAGCTCTCAGCTGATCTTGTTGCAGCTGCCATTGCTCATTGTCAATTGATTGTTGTTTCAAAGTAAGCTTTCTTCATAAAAATTTACAAAACTAACCAATGAACTAAAATCATAACTTGCATGAAAATTCATAGGTTTATAGCTAAAATAGAAAGAGAGATTGAAGGCAAAGGAGTGAAGAAACAACTCAAGAACTTATGTTACATTTATGCACTTCATCTCCTTCACAAACACCTTGGTGATTTCCTAAGTACAAACACTGTTACTCCTGAACAAGCTTCACTCGCTAGCCATCAGCTTCGGTCACTCTATTCTCAGGTTCGACCAAATGCAGTTGCTCTTGTGGATGCCTTCAACTACACGGACCACTATCTTGGTTCTGTGTTGGGTCGCTTCGATGGTAATGTGTACCCAAAGCTGTTCGAAGAAGCATTGAAGGATCCACTCAATGACTCGGTGGTTCCTGATGGCTACATTGAATACATCCGACCGTTGATCAAGCAACACTTCTCCTCTTCCAAACTCTAACTCTTGTTTTGTAAACCAGACCAGACCGGGTTAATCCAAATGTCGGATTTGAGTGAACCTATCAAGACCGGTGACCAGGTTTAATAATGTCAAAACCTATACAACAAATGTTTGTCAGAGTTTTTTTTTTAAATTTAATCGAGTTTTTGAAAAACTATCAAAATTTTAAACAAATTTATGTTTCTATCTCTTAAATTTTTATTTGAACAATTTCAATTTTTTATTGGACAAAACAATATCTTGAACTCTTGTTAAACATAAATATTTAAACGTCATTTTACTCAGTATTAAAATCTCTGTTGCCTTGTGTTAATTATCTTTTCCATACATAAAGTTTCCCAACGTTTTTTTAATTATTAATTAAGCAATTAATAACCGGATTAGATAGTTGTATACTTATAAACCATTCATATTCGAATTTGTGGTTGGAGTGTTGCAATTAGCCAATTGTGTTGTCTTCTACATTGAAAAAGAATTAAAACAAATAAGACATTCGTATTAATAATGTTAGTTGGTTAGTCGTGAAAGTGGTTACGACACTCTAGTTAAATTAATTTTGACAGCTTCTTATGTCTTTAATCTTGTTTAACCCAAGAGTCTTTGTTTAAGACGTAAACCATGTTTGACTTGACTCTTTCCACATATGCATATTACATATGTCTTAGTCTATGTTATCACTTTTTTTTTTCTTAATAAGTTTCATATATAATCAATATATAAATATGATCAATGTTATTAGAAATCAAAGAGTTCACTTAACACACATTTCTTAAATTCTGATAAGTAAATCAAAGTAGCTAAATATTTTCCTTTTTGAAACTCCCTTCGTTTTCGACACTTTATTTTCTTATTTGTGGATTAATTAATTGAAAACGTCAACTTTTTTATTTATTTGTTAATCAAAAGTAGCCAGCTAAAAAGCACCTAATAATTCTTAACCTATATATGTATTCATTATTATTATTATATTCACCATCAACGTTAGAAAAATGGCTCGACTGTAGAAACTCGACAAAGTTAGATATAATAATATAATATATAAACCCAAAATATGAATGCTTTGTAATTTAATACGAGTAATTGATTAAATAAATAGGAGTCACTGAACGAGGGAAAAAATACATTATTTTAAAAAGGTTCAATTAAATTTGGTGCCTAATAAATGTCAAAGGCCGAAAAAATATGGCTAAATTTATTCATTTTTCTCCTTGTAACGTCTAATGCTTGGATTTATCTTATTTTATAACTATAGGTTATACAATATTTTAATAAAGATGCTATAGAAATGAGTATATATAGTAAATACCTACACATACATTTTAGGTATAGGCTACAAAAAAAAAATCTACCATCTAATTTGGATGTATATAATAACAACCACAGCGACCTCTTCTTCTCAAACCTCATTTCTACTCTCACACTAAACCTAATATCACAAGTTTAGTTCCTTCTCTTAAATCTTTTCACCAAATAAAGTCTTTCGTTACATATAAGTTCATCCATACAAAAATAATAGAAGGATAATCCCTGTTTTAAATGGAACGTGAAGAGTGCCGGAGGTTTCATGATCCACCGGAGCAACCGACGGAGAAAACAGTGAATAGTAAACTAAAGAAGAAAAGAGTCAAAGATGATGATGATAATGAAAAGATTGTCTCCAAGCATCCAACTTATCGAGGTGTCAGAATGAGACAATGGGGAAAATGGGTTTCTGAAATCAGAGAGCCAAAGAAGAAATCAAGAATCTGGCTAGGAACCTTCTCCACGGCGGAAATGGCAGCGCGTGCTCATGACGTGGCGGCTTTAGCTATCAAAGGCGGCTCTGCTCATCTTAACTTCCCGGAGCTTGCCTACCACCTTCCTAGACCGGCTAGCACTGATCCTAAAGACATCCAAGCCGCCGCAACCGCTGCAGCCACAGTAACAATAGACATAGAGGTAGAAACATCTTCACCGTCTCACACTGTTACGGAAACATCTTCACCGGAAATAACAACAATCTCCGACGATGCATTCTCCGATCTCCCCGATCTTTTACTCGATGTAAACCACAACATCGATGGCTTTTGGGACTTCTTACCCTACGAAGAACCATTCCTCTCCCTAAGTTACTAGAAACGCTTTGTAAATTTTTTTGGATCCAAATTGTATGTTTATTAACAGTTTATGGAATCGATCTTTTTATTTATTGTAAAAATGGTTTAATATATTAAAGTGGGAAGATGCGTAATATGTAAGGGTTCGTTGTCTTTATTTGTAAAACTATGAACGTCAGCGACAATTACGAACATCAGTGAGTCAGTTGTCAATTGACAAAGTCCCATGTTTGTATGTCTAAAAGTTTCCACAACTGTATTTTTCCCTTTGAGTTAATTCATGATTTTATAAGTTTGAAGATATTTTCAATATTTAAAAAACTACATTAGATTAAAAAAAAAGAAAGAGTATCGGCCACATGTCTTAACCTTCATTGTATTAGATACGTCACTTGCCTACATTTACTTTTAGGGCTGACACAGATTTTCTTCTTCTTTATGATAGCTGGCATAGATCAGATATATCTAGATTTTGTCTCTGTAACATTATTGTTGCATCAAGGAAGCAGGAAGCACTGTCTTTTTAGATAAAATCAACTACATATAAGTTTGTGTGTATTTTAATTAATAAATAATTACTGAACAAATAATATCACTGAATCAAAATTGATCCACCTAGACCAAAAAATAATCCAATTGATATAAAATTATTTTTTCGATGATTCCAAGACATAAATAGTTTCTGACAAGCGGTTTTTTTCGACAGACGGTTTTGCAGGTACATCATTTCTGATGGATAAGCTTTCTTCGAAACACGAGACCACGACGGACGATATTATCTACGCACACCAAAACCTCTGGAAAGCTTAATAACCGCGTTTTTTGGGTTTCGAATCCTAAACCTGATGTAAAAGCATTTAATCTCTTAACCACTAGGGAAATGGTACTTCCACAATTGATATACAATTTTTTTTTTTTTGGATCAAACTTATTATATACAATTTATATACCAAATTTTATGACTCAAACGAAAACCAACCGTTTAACCTAAATCTACTAAAATAAATATATTTATATATATAATAAATTCGCTAGTTTTGTTTTTAAGCTAAAACTAAACTAAACTTGATTATATACATATATTTTTTTGTGAAATGGGATCTTCAAATATAAGAAAATCCAAAATATAAATAATAAGAACTGAATTAAATGAATATTTGAATACACATTCTAATTCGATTATGAAATGGCCAGAGATTTTTGAGTTTGAAAAATTGTATAAACCGAAACTACAATAAATGAGAAAAAGGGTAAAAATTAATAGCAAGAGAGACAAAATTTTGTTATCTTTTATAATGCATTTCGTTTTTTTTATGTATTTTTTTCTGTCATTTTCCAATTTCCTAATATATACGCAATTCTCCTTTTTGCCGCGAGCTTATTGGCCGTTCTAAAGTTGGAAATGAAAAGACCCTTTGGCCCTTTTTATTTATTTAATATGTGTACTATATTTAATGTACCTTTTCTTGGTACTCATTTCATTGAAATGCGATATTTTTTTGTTTTTATTAAGTCTGTCTCTATTATTTTCCATTTCGTAAAATTATATCATTTATTAAGCCAATCATTATATTTAATTATCGTGTTATATATATATATATATATATTTCTTATTATTATTTCAAATATAAAATACTACTATAACATATGAAAAGGCCGGTAACTTTTATTTTTCTTGGGTACTTTTTGAAGAGGCAAAACCATAATGTGAGTGAGAGATAGACCATGACAATACTATAATATACAAAAATGTCATGGAAAAATATTAATTGTTAAGTATAAAGTATAAGCTAATATAGACTTATATAAGTATCATACATTTTTATAATGTTAATGCACGCTTTGAATGATCTTGTTCATCCCACATACGTACAAAGTCTTAAACGTATCATTCCAAACTCATCACATACTTGAGAGTTGGGACCAATAGGCTGGCATTACATAAAAAATGGTTTATAATAGTATGAGGTTGGGATAAGGAAACTCAACCAAGATTCACATGATGATGTTCTAGCTACTCCAACAAATATGGATGCTTAAAATCCCACATTGAAGCTTAGACACTTTCAAAAAAACGTTTTGATAGTGTCTACTTGACTCATCTTATTAACCAAAATATTATGTTGGATGATATATATATATATGTGTGTGTGTCGTAGATGTACTTTTAGGAAGTTATATTTTATTTTTGAAGACTATGATCGAAATTTAAAGTTATTTATAATACCAAAAAAAATGTTCTAGAAAAGATTTGTAAGACAATAATTTTATATTCCTATATTTTTGGAAAAAAAAGATATGGTCCTTTACATTAATTGTCCCTATTAATTCGAGCCAAAGAGAGTTGTCCCTACTTATCACAGGTCGTACGCGCCTGTGTGTTTGGATATGAGCCGTCTGTTACATGGACATCATGGGTCCAAATCAACATCTGTCCAATTATGGCAACCGTCTTTTTTTTTTTAAATTGTTGAGGTTTTACTTTAATAAAAAAAAATTGTCAAGACAATTATTTAATGTGCTTATATAACTCTAAACTTAACTTTTGAATTAT
This sequence comes from Leavenworthia alabamica, assembly GCA_000411055.1. NCBI lineage: Eukaryota > Viridiplantae > Streptophyta > Magnoliopsida > Brassicales > Brassicaceae > Leavenworthia > Leavenworthia alabamica. The sequence continues at coordinate 77,649 of KE157317.1, forward strand.
TTTAAAATTTAGCTAAAACGGTAATATGTGAATTTTTCAACTTTTAACATATAGTATTAATAAAATTGATAAATGATGACCACAAGTACTGCTACTACATATGAGTGATTTTGGAAAAGGTCGTGCTGTTGTGTTTCTTTCAGTTTTGGTAAACTATAGTGTTAAACAACATTAATGTGTGGGCTTTAATCCCAGGAAAAAAAAAACGATATTGATCTGATCAACCAACGATGACGTATACATGATGAAGAATCCTAGGTGACTATATGTACATATAAGAGTACATATAGTAATATGTGGAAATAATATTTATATTTTTTTTTCAAAATGTATATTTAATAATAACGTATTTTGACTATGTATTTTTCTTGAGTGATGCATGTTATAATATTTTTATACCCTTCACTTATTCCATTTTAGCCCAATGGGCTTATTGACCCATATGCCATTCACGATAACTCAAAACATTTTCAATACATTAGGTTTGTCACCATATTATATCTTGTGCAACAACAATTCAACTACACTTTACTCATCCATGTCATCATTTATATGTGTATGAATCCAAAAGATTTGAGTTAAAAAAGAACTGAACAACACAAATAATCTTTTATATACAGAAGCAATAATAAAACCAAGGTCAGGATGTGTTGATATAAATGTAATGTAAATAACAACACAACAATAATCTTTTATATACAGAAGCAAATAATAATCCTCCTAATACAATTTGCTGGACCCTGACGTGATCCCTGAGTCTCCTAACCTCGGAAACAAGACCTCTTTCTCAATCAAAACCTGGAGATGTGACGTGATCTTGACGAATGAAACCCACACAAACGGTGCACAACAAAATGCGTATCCGAAAACCGACAAGGCTCTCACTACTCCATCAGGGTACCAAGGAAAGGCCATGACAAGGAGTGTACCTAGAATGGCAAGCCATGGAGTGAGAACAGGGAGCGTTGGGATGAGAAGAGTGTTGATTGGAATGGAAGAAAGAGCGAAAGAAGCCATCAAGTAGAGTGACCAGCCGATAAGTGGATGGATGGTGTGAGGAATGGTGAAGAATGGGAAGATATAGGCTGCGACTATAGAGAGAAGTGCGACCAACTTAAAACCTGCTTGGATCGTTGTTAAGTTGCGGTCAGATCGACGATAACATAGCTTGGTTATGTTAGGGCGAGCTAGTCTTGTGACCAGTATGATTCCAAGGTAGAAGATTGCTTGGATTATGACCAAAGGTATCTCTGCTGAGTACCTATTGCAAGACCAAACAGATCATTATTAAATATTAACACTATATTACAGAGTTTGAGGAGTCATCATTATTTAATTTTTTTTATAATTACCCTATAGTGGTGCGGCGCTGCTCGTGCCATGAGAGACCTAGTGGAAGTACAGGCCATGACCACCAGTACCATGGCTTTAACCAAACAGCTCCTGGGTATGTAATCACACTGTTTGGTCCACATGGTATATTCCATCTTAGCTTAAGATCTGAGAGTAAAGTAGAGATATAAACTTCATGTTAATCATTACATTAGTTAAAATGAATGTGTATTATTATTATAGACAAGAGACTTACAGAAATAAGAAGCGTCCATTTGATAGCCCAAGGGAAGTCTCAAATGTCCACTAAGTACAGATCCATTACTCGGAGGACGAAAGAGAGGCTGGTCTAGAAGATCAGAGAAGTAACTAACAAGAAAGCCCTGATCAGCTCCATCTCGATTTACTCTACCAACTTGTACCTCATGGAGCATGTCTTTGAACACCTCCACTGATGGCTGCAAAACAAAGAGGCCAGTGTGGAAGATACAAGGGTTTATAAAAACAGCACAGAACCGTCCACACTGGAACAACTCGT
>KE157317.1:79817-91217 GCA_000411055.1 Leavenworthia alabamica
ACATGACCACACGGTCGTAATCAGACAAAGCCCAAGCGTAGAGCTTGTTTAGCGTAAGCTTAAATCTATTGTTGAAGTTGATTTGTCTTCTGTAAGGATTATCTACATTTTCAACTCTCACCACTTTGCCTCCATCTTCCTCTTCCCTGTTCGACACAGACACACATGATCAGTACCAAACTAATCTATGCATGCATGTTATTTTAGAGTAAATATGATCCTATGTCTATGCATGTCAACTCATAGTGTTGTCAAAAATTTATTATTATAGGTATTTGTTTTTTTAATTCGGATGTTGCCGAAGGGACAAAACAAACATTATTTTAGGATATGAGATTGAGATGTAGACGTTATTGCACGATCTATACAACAATTGACTGGTAAGAAACAAATATATTTGACCAAAACATCCCTTTCTTGATTCCAAAAGGCGATTCAACATGGGAATAAAAAAGTCAAACAACTCTCCTAAATTTATATGTTTTCTATTCAATGTAATAACTTATCATATGCATGTAGCCTATATCATAATTATTGGATGAATAGTTGACAAAGTTTTCTACTTCGCTCCTATGGTTTATTTATATATTATAAAAATCGGTTGTTTATGTGGTTACGACTTAAGACAGTTGGAACCTAATTAAATTTGTTTATCGGAATCAAATGATTAATACTACATACGTGTCGATATCTGATATGTTTTGAAAATATTATTTATAACAAATCTAAATTATCAAAACTTAAAAATGAAAAGAAATAAATCTAAACGACCTACAAGGTGTTACTTGTTGATTATTTTATATTTTATACAGATAGGTGCCTTGTCATATACGTATAGAGATGAGTTGAATGCGTCAACTAGACAACTACACATATCTAAGCTGATAACTTCTACTTACCTTTCCTATATAATCATTACAAAACAAATTAGTAAGGATAAGGACAAAAAATTAGAATAGTTCTTCAATGTTGAAATTTTATTTGAATTCTTGAAAGTAAATAAAAAAAAGGAACGAATCAATACCTACTAAAACCTATTCTCTCTTTTATTTTTCGTCAAACCTAAACCTATGATTTGGTTGTCTATATTCTCTTATGAATAATTCGGTCGTTGTCTTGTTGGGACATTTTACATGCTTAATAAGAATTTAATTCAGTTTCTATTTAAAAAAAAAAAGAAAAAGAATAAAGAGTCTAATCTTTGGTTTGAAAATAAATGTTGATTTTAGTAATAAATATACCATTTTAAAACCAATAAAAGAAAGAAATTAATACCTCATTCGAAATTAATTTTGAAAAAAATGCGGCTGTTTCATTCACGATGTCATTTAAGAGGAATATTCGAATTTTCCATAAAAATATAAATTATAAAACATATGACTAAAATAATAATAATGCATTTAAGCCATATTCCTGAGCATTAAATTTTGTAATAATATTTGCATTAAAGTCATTTCCCTGCCTAGTATTGGTTTGGTGGTAAAGTTTGAAAACGACATCGTTTTATAATGATCGGAAGAGAAACTTACAAGGTTCGAACCCATTGAAGAGGGACGTCAAGAGAAGCGATAACGACAAGATCAGCTTCCACGTTAAGACTTCTCAAAGATCTGATTAAGACACGTGTCGCTACGTAGTATTCATAGTCTCTTGGCGTTCCCATATACATCATCGTTGCGTAAGCGTTCTTGTGCTCCGGCCGTTGTGTCTTCAATCCCCGACTCTGAATCGCCTCGACCGTGTTTTCTGTCTCCGTAGCCGTTTCCTGCGGTTGCAGGAGCTGTCTCTCTCGATACGCTGTCGTTTCGAGTATCAAAAGAGATAGAACACAACACAAGAACTTCATACCTCTCTTCAAACCCATTCTTGAACTCTCTGAACAATGTCTAATTACTAAGTCGAAAAAAATGAAATAATTTTTTATACGGAATCTGAAATTTTTAGTGGATTTGTAAACACATAAGCGTGTAATATATAAACACAATGTATCAAAAGAAATGAGGAGGTTTCTGGGAGATAGTGAAAGGGTTAAAAAAAGGTTTAATATCAAGTGGCCAATAAGAATATTATTATAATGATTTTTAAGAAAAATAAGAAGAAATGGTTGAGCATAATTATACCATATTGCAATTATTTACCTAAAATAAGTTGCTATTATTTTATAATTATTGTAAACTATAAATTTTAATGTCAATCATGGATTTTTTTTTTCCATAAAATATTTTATTAATCAAGCAACAAATTTTTAAAACAGGTATCTCACAAAATATTTAAAATTATTTTACGGTTTAAATATATATTTTCGTTGATTTATTTTTTATATTTTTGATCCAATTTTATTTTAGATTCGTTTCTACCATAGGGATGTCGTATATACAGAACTGTATATCGTATTTATAAAAAAATCTGTAATACTCATATCAATATCAATAAACGATTAAAAAAAAAGTAATTTGAAATTTTATTATTTTGAAATGTCTAAAAAGAAGTAAGAAATTTGTATGTATCTTTAGTCACATTTATTTGGCTAAGAGAGATTTGTAACAGCTGTTAGTCTTGTCAGACACAAGAATATGGTGAATTAAGGTTTGCTTAATTTTAAAAATAATAAATTTAAAGGCGAATAATTGAACTAATTAGCCGTTTTTTTTTTTTAATTTTGTTGGCAGCTAACATTCTGGAAATGGTCAAGTTAGGAGGAACCATGTGACTGAACCGTTGTTCTCTTGGCAAGTTGTGTCCAATATCATTTTAGTTCCTTTTTCAATTTGGATATAGTTTAGTTCATTATTTACCATTTCTCCTACAACTCAACTAGTCAATTCCGACGTGACAACAAAATTATTCTAAAACGATCGTATAATAATACTTCCAATGGTGGCTATGTAACATTGACTGACCTACACAAAGACGCAGTTTCAATATATAATATATAATATATAATAAAGTCTTGTATTTGCATACTTAGTACAAGGATAGGTGTTGTTAAAGGAAAGATAAAGGAAGGAGAAGTAAGATAGTCACGCTGACTGGTTAACAATGACAAGCACGACACCCTCTTTGAGTTGAAACGGCGTCGGTCGAAATTGTCTGAAATTGTCTTTAAGAGGCTTACCTTCACCAAATGTCTTCTCCTCTTTTGTTGACTTTCTTCGTATTTTTATTCTAGTGTAATTTAAAAAAACATATATGTATATATTTTTATTAATCTATCATTATCGAAAGGTTGGTATATACAATGTATGCGTCGATGAAAAATAGGAGTTACCTCTGGTTCCAAGTTTTAACATGGAGTTTATTGTCATAGGTTCGGTTTGATGTGTAAGTTTGGGTTTTAACAAAGTTCATGGCCGGTTCTGATAGAAAATTACCTAATTGTTGGTTTTTGTCACCATATCAATCAAATCATGGTGCCATATACATCAATCGTTGAAGAAGCACTGAAACATGAAGGAAATTTAGTTAGAAACTGATTACTAAATACATTTTGACCCAAAAAAGTCTACATAACACATTATGCTAGAAAATGCCTTTTAGTGTTGGTTTTGGATAGAGATGATAAACGGGCTGGTCCGCGTTCGGGTGGACTATTTTTGGACCACAACAGACCAACTTGTTAGGACCTAAATTTATATAATTATGTCCAAGTTCGTCCCTCTAAATCTGATCAGCTAAATCTGCGATTTACTATGTACTTGTCCAGAAACCTGTTTTTAATAATCAGAAAATTTTATGTGGTGGATCTACTTGGGCTCACCCTGCGAGCCAATGGTAACTACTAACTAGAATCTCATATTTGAACCCGACTCAAGCAAACTTCAGCTTTTAGCCCAACTTAAGTCCGTATCATACAAGTTATTTACCACATGGAGCTCAAAAAAAAAAGCCTAACAAATTTGGTGAAGCGCCTGAAGTCAATGAGAAGATCGAAGAATCTTAGAAGAGAATGTTACGTGCACTTAGCTTCTAAAACAACAAAAAGGATGTTTGGAGAAAGTGATTTGGTCGTGGATTTATAGTTGAGGCCTTATGATATTTTAAGGCCCATTATTAACATACTGCCTCATAAAATATGGGGCTAAATTGAATATTTATCAAATAAGGTGTCAAAGTTAGAAATTACGATAATATTGAGGATGAAAAAGGTAAAATAAAATGGACTTGGGAATCAAGTGTCAAAGCGTCAAAGGGAGTTAAAGCCGATAGCAGCGGTGTCAAAACCTCATCCGCCGCAAAACCCCTAAAACCCTCCGGCACTGGAATCCGCTCTTTTTATTTCCTTCCTTTAGACTTTAGCTATTAAGATTCAATCACTGAGGCTATTGATTTCACTCAATGATGGGTGAGGAAGCAACACGGAATGGTCCGCCCAACAGAGAGCTTTACGCGCTACTAAATTTGTCACCGGAAGCCTCCGATGAAGAAATTAGGAAATCTTATCGTCATTGGGCTCAAGTTTATCATCCTGACAAGATACAATCTCCTCAGGTTTGCTCGAAATCAATCTACTTATCGTTTTCAATTCGTTTAATGATATATACTGGAATTAGATTTATTAAGTGGACTGATTTCAAAATCTGTGGTTAGATGAAGGAGGTGGCTACGGAGAATTTCCAACGCATATGTGAAGCATATGAGATATTGTCAGATGAGACTAAAAGGCTAATTTATGATTTATATGGCATGGAAGGCTTAACTTCAGGATTAGAGCTTGGTCCAAGGCTGAGTAAGCCTGATGAGATTAAAGAGGAGCTTCAAAGGATTAAGAGGAGAAATGAAGAAGCTAAGAAGATGGCTCATTTTATGCCTACTGGTTCTATTCTCTTCAATCTCTCTCTGCCGGATTTTTTAGACGGTGATGGCCTCATGAAAGGGTACTTATTTTCTTATTCTTAGCAAGTTTTTATCTCAACTTGACTTTACAGCATATGGGAATTGAGAAAAGATTTGATCTTCTTCTGTATCTGTGTGTAACCATTATGTTTTGTGCTAAACTCTTACCTTGACCCTTAATGATTTTTCACTTGAAGTAAGTTTTGGCTTTTGATGCATTTTCTTTTCTTTTGTGCTTGCATCTGCAAATATCAGAATGGTTATGGCAAGTCAAGTGCAGTCTCAGTTATCAAAAGATGATGCTATTGCCATTGCTGGAAATCTGGCAGCCAATGAAAAGTCTGGTGGTGGAATTGCAACTGCCATTCTGAGACGTCAGCTATCTCCGGTGTCATCCATTGAGTTTGTAGCTTCAATGGGTTTGCAATCGCTTATCGGCATGCAGACAACACGGTAGGCTCATGAGTTTTTCAGTTAGTTTATTTCTTGGTATCTTTAACCGGTTTCAGTTTATATGACTCTGTGTTTCTTGTTGTGGCAGTCAGTTATCCATACATTCAACTGCCACTATCAATATTTCTAAATCTTTGAGTAATGGTTCCATTAATCTTACCAACACATGGAATCGACAGCTTTCAGAAACTTCGAGCGGAAATGTATGTTCTCTCTGTTGTGGATTTGATTTGATCTTCTAAGAAGACTAGAAAGCTGTGATCTCGATTTTCAACATTTTTTTTGTTTGTCATCTAGATTGAACTGGCATTGGGTATGCAATCAGCAATTACAGTCGGATGGAAAAAGAGAGACGAGAATGTCTCTGCTATTGGGGAATTTAAGGTACACTGCTTGCCAACTTGCATTTTGAGTGTTTCAACTCTAACATCTTTCTTACTTTCTTTAGTTATGATATTGTTATTACTAGATTGAATCTGGTGGACTTGGAGCATCAGCACGGTATACTCGTAAACTTTCATCCAAATCTCACGGTCGCGTTGTAGGTAGAATCGGGAGGTATGTGTTATTATTATACATCCTTAGCAACCTTAATATATGTTGTGCCAGAGGATGGAAATCTTTTTTTAAAGGTCTTCTCATGTGTTCTCAGTTGATTTTGGATGAATCTTATAACTTTTTCAGCAATGCTCTTGAGATTGAGGTTGGTGGAGGAAGGAAGATTTCTGAGTTCAGTACTGTAAGAATGATGTATACAATAGGAATTAAGGTAACTCTATTCTTTAAAACTTGTAAAGACATCTTAGCTATTATGCAATCTGCTTATTACTCGTAGTTTCTATACTTTGTTGTAGGGTATTTTTTGGAAACTAGAGCTACACCGTGGTGGCCAAAAGCTGATTGTTCCCGTGAGTGTTAATTTCTTCCTTTTCTCTGTTCTTGTGGTGTCATCTGCGCTGTTTTTCTTATAAGAACAGAACTGGGATTGTTTCAATCTCTGGAGTTAGGATATGTGAAAAAATCACAAACCAATAAGTCTTTACCCAACTCAAATCTGGAGAAAAACCGACATTCTTGTTACTCTGAGGAAGTCTTTGAATTTTTGAGACTTTAACATTATACATGATGGTTATCTTTAAAACGTGCAGATTCTGCTCTCTTCACATTTAGCTCCATTATTTGCAACTGGAGCATTTATGGTTCCAACATCTCTTTACTTTTTGTTAAAGGTGAGTTATTAGACCCTATAAATATCATCTACCTTTGCTCTCTTGTTTATAAGGTGTTTGACTCATTAAACATTTTGACTATTCCACGCAGAAATTTGTGGTGAAGCCATATTTGCATAAAAGAGAGAAACGAAAGGCCTTAGAAAATAAGGAGAAAACTTGGGGCCAGGTGATGATTATTTACGAGCAAAGTGAGTTTCCTTGTTAATGTTGGCAGATGATCTTATTTGTTTTTTAAATCTGTGGGTTTTAGGTTGGGGAAGCAAGGACTGCGGCTGAGAAAGCTCAGCAATTACTACAAAACGTAGCCACGAGGAAGAGAAACCGGCAAGTAGAAATAGGTGGACTCATAATAACAAAAGCATTGTATGGTGATGCAAAAGCAATCGAGAGAAGAGCTGAAGTAGAAGCAGTAGATTCAGGAGTGATTGACGTGACAGTCCCCATGAACTTCCTTGTGAGTGACTCAGGGCAGCTCAAACTCCATGAGGGAGTGAAGAAATCAGGGATCATGGGCTTTTGTGATCCTTGTCCTGGAGAAACCAAGAAGTTATATGTTGCCTATACTTACAATTCTCAGACATATGAGGTAACAGTTGGTGACTATGAAGAGCTGATTATACCACAAGAAAGCTAGTGAGTATTAAAAAGGTACTCGTCACTTTGTTGTTTTTGATTAGTATTGGCTTCTTTGGGGATTTGTAATGCTTATTTTGTAACCTCAACAATGCCCAATTTTACATTCATTTCGTTCTCAATAAGCTAAGCATTCTTGTTTGAGGTAAATTTTGAGTAGTCGTATGGTTGTTATTTAGATATAGATACGTATAAGTTGCTCTCGGATGCTTATGAATAAAAGATTTGATACGATCTCTTGATAATCCGGGAACAAAAACAATGAAGGTTATGCCACTATGATTGTTCTGTCTATTATTTTATACTAAGTTTTTTTATCTATCTTTTTAGGCAGAATCAACTGAAAAACTAATTTTCATTGACAACAATATGCATCCAATAACCCCTTAATTTACAACATATAATATTAATAACCGAAAAAGGAATTAGAATATTTGCAACATAATAATAGTTTTTAAAAAGAAGTTAATGTGTTTTTTGGAGTAATTTATAATGTACGTGGACATAAGCAAAGGGAGAAAAGTGAGCGAAGAAATAGGTTTATAGGACGAAAGATGCGTTTGGCGTTTTGAGACGAAGTTTGAGAAACAACGTTCTTGACTTGTTGATGATGAGAAACTAAACGTGGCTTAAAGTCGCCTCGTGCCATGACCAGCTTGGTTTTAAAATCGACCACGTATTCTTCGATTCCTGCCAAACGCCGTTTATTTGGTCAAATACATACATATCATCTTTATTTTTTCTTTTTTTCTCGCATTTTTTATGTCAACGAATTTAATTTAATTCTATAACATAAATGTTTACAGATATGATTAAACAAAAGATCGTGGATGGTTCTTAATTTTTATGGGCGAATAAGGATGCTGATAAACGATAGGTAAGCAGCCACGAAATTAGAATCAATAATAATCAAATAATATTTATAACTCAATAATTAATTGTACAGTTTTTTATGATAAACACATTAGTTCTTAAAAAAAAACAAATTTAGTAGTACGTAGAGAGCTCACCGGTCATCTTGGAGATAATCTTAGAGACTCTGTCTTGACAAGAGACACATCCCACATCTGCCTTTATCTCTATTACTTGAAACTGTTTTTGGCCTCCAAGTTAATATTTTGCTTATTAATTTAATGTTGTTTTAATAACTTTACACTAGATTTATAATATATATATATATGAAATAAAATAAATATCTCACTATACTAATAAAAGAAAACAAGTCGACTCTTAGAACTACGTATTCTACATTTTTTATTAATTTAAAGTATGGTTTAGTTATATATTCTTTCAACACAATTTACATAGATATCCCACAAACAATCGTTTTCTGTTTATAAACAAAATCTTTCAATTTATAAAGAAAATAAAATAAGAGGAAGACTAAATTAGAAAGAAGAAATCAAAGATGAATGAAATGAATGATATATATAAGAAAATAAACGAAGATAGAAGAGACGTATAAGTAATGATATATAACATACCGATGGAAGTGAGAGTTGCTCGCAGAGCATGAGGGTGCGCCGGTGCATCATCGGCTCCATCATACGGCAGGGCCACAGCCCCGGCTTGTTATAAATGTATGAATATGTTATTGCTTATACAAGTAGAGTTTTTTTTGTTTAAAATTTTTGGGTTTAGGGAAGCTTTGAATCTGATGATTGAAGAAGAGAATATATAATTTTGTATGTATGTGACTATGTGAGAAGAGATTCATTTAGTTATAGACTTATTTTTTATTGAGAATTCCCATAATTACACGTTACATCCACAATCTATATATAATATGCAATAAACTAAAACAAAACATGGATTAAAACTCAACAAAAGGTTGTCCTAAAGTAGTAGCAAGTAGATGATTATTAACTATTTTATTACATTACAAACACTCACATCGAGATGAAGTGATTTGTTTTTAAAATAACTAAAGGGAGAAAAGTGAGATTAAAAAGAAAGAAAAAATAAGTATATGCCGCCCATGAAGAGATGGACTCGGTCCTTGATAGAAAATAGAATATAATCGAGTTTTAAGATAATAAAAAAATTGGTAAGGAAAAGAGAAAAAGTCAAAACATGTTAAAAGCCACCATTGAGTTAAACATGTTAAAAGCCACCATTGAGTTGAACATTTCAGGTCTAGGACAACTGAATATTTGAATTTTTTTATAATTTGTGACTCGATTTGTTTTTATCGAATATTTAGTATTGTAATTCGTTTTGATTAAATTCGTTTTCTTAAATTTAATTTGTTTAAATCATAATTTTCTAATACATATAAAATATTTTAAAATATTCGAATATTGGAACAAAACATTCTTTAAAATTTTCAAATATTCGTGATAATATGGAGAACATAAAAACTTATTCAAAAGATAAATCAATATAATAATTCAACCTTATTTATTTATATATATATTTATAATTATATATTTTAATATATTTATGTTACTTAATGGAACTATATGCTATATAATCCAAAAGATATATATGTTTCAGTCTCTTCTTGTTTGCTTAAAATTTGGTTAAGCGGATCTTAATGTGTAACTGTGATATTGTATCCAAACTCAGTTAATGTCGTAACAAATTGTATATTATATAGATTTAACTTATATAAGTTTTTTTCTCACTGCAGATGTACGAGAATCTTGATTCCTCATGTGGATACAGTCCAAAACACATTCTACCGTATATTTAGACTAACTTCTGATCAAGTAAGTTAAGATAATTTACACTAAATTTTAAGGATAGTAAGTTATATAAACAAAAAATAGTAATATAAATTTAAAATTTAAAACTTAAAAAACAAAACAAATGTTAAAATAAAAATAAATTATAATCATAAAAATAGTTACAACCTAAACTACTAGATTTTAGAATTACGAAAAACAAACCGAATTTGACATTATGTTCTTAGAATTTTCTTTGATTCGTTAGAGGTGTTTGATTCAATATGTTTTTGTATAACTAAAATTTAATATTTAAGTTTTAATTATTTTTTAAAAATAAACCAAAATTTAAAATAAAAATATAATGTTAAAAAAATTATAGAAAAATAGTTAAAACCCAAACTATTAGATTTTAGAATTACGAAAAACAAACCGAATTTGACATCATGTTCTTAGAAATTTCTTTGATCCGTTAGAGGTGTTTGATTTAATATGTTTTTGTATAACTAAAATTTAATATTTAAGTTTTAATTATTTTTAAAAAACAAACCAAATTTTAAAATAAAAAAAGAATGTTAAAACAAATTATAACAATCAAAAAGATTAATAAAATAACAATAAAAAAGGTTAATAAATAATATAGTTTAGAAAGATTTCAGTTCCTTGCCATGTTATCGTGTCTGATTTGATGCACTAACTCTGTTGTTTAAAACTTGATATCTACTAAGTATACAAAACCTTTAACAAATATGGAGAGAAAATGATGGATGTTATGTATTTTTTTTTTCTCTTAGCCTAGTTAGTGGCTTTAATATCCTGTTAATGTATTTTTGGTCTTGATTAAAGCATATGTATATGACTGTCCTGGTTATACACTTTTCTTCAAAGGATAGGTGGATGCAAGTGACTTTTCTTTTGTATTACATTTTGGTTAACTCTGGTTTACATTTTGGTTTTAGTAAAATATTTTTGTTGTATATAATACATTGTATTCTCATTTTGTGATCAATCAATGAAATTACACAAATATGTTACACTTTTGATTCTCATTGCGTGTGTGTTCAGAGGAGATTCAATGAGAATTCAAGAGGAATGAGTCACTCACTTATGTAGGCAACCTTTAATTTTTTTCCAACGTCTATTTTTTTATTACCTTTGTAAAGTTTTAACCGCTACTGTCTGAATTGACTTATACATCTACAATGTCTTTACAATAAGGCCTATTAGATCGTATGTCCCGAAAAAACAACTACCAACAAATATCTTATTCAAAATTAATTTTGCTTAACGTCTACATTTTTTTATCACTATTGTCAAATTTGAGTCTCAAATAAACTAACAGTTACTTTGCAAGTAAAACAAAACTGAACACACACGCAACTCTGAACCTCATAACATTAAAATGAAAGGTTGCCTACATAAGTGAGTGACTCATTCCTCTTGAATCTCCTATGTTAATGGAGTGGATTACTATTGTTATCTATAATCTCAAAACATACAAAGAAGAAGGGTTTGTTTATTTTAGAGGAGAAACCTATAGAATCCAAGGTTTATATATATATATATATATATATATATTATCA
>KE157317.1:101514-113690 GCA_000411055.1 Leavenworthia alabamica
ATTTAGAATAATTCAAAATAATAAAATTTAATTTTATTTAATATTATTGTTTCCAAAATATTCGAAATTATTATTTGAATATCATATTTTATATATTAAATATTATATATGTATTATAAATTATATATAATATATAATATATAATTATTTGATATATTATTTAATTTTTTTAATTGTTTTAAGATAATATCAGGTAGATAATAATTAATTAAAAATTAAAAAGGAAAGTAGATATTCTTTATTATTTTAGTAATAATCAAATAGTTTAATGAATAAATATTGTTTGGATATAAGAATAAAATTTAAAGTGTTTGGCTATTTGAATATGCACAAATTTTGTACTTCAATTTTAATAGGTAGATAGATGATATTTATTAAATTTTTTAGTTATTGACTTAGCTAATAAGATATTTGACTGCCTTATCCACCAATATTTACCTAAATAGAAAATGCCGAGTAAGCTAAGATCATACATATTATTATCCCTGACAATTCGGATTAATCGGAATAAATAGATCGGATTATTCGGTAATCGGATTGTTTGAAAATTTTAAAATTTATCGAATAAACAAAAAAAATCTCGGATTAGTTGGATAAAATTTTTTATTTAATCGATTTTTTCTAGAGTAATTCTTTATAATACCACCATTTATAGTTTTTAGAAAAAAATTATATTATTTTCTTTAATTAGACATAAATACCATTTTTTATTAAAATTATATTTTTAATTTAATGTTAGAGTTGAATTTAGTTTATTATTATTTGGGTTGAGTATTTAGTGGTTGTGTTTAGTATTTAGTAATATAATCCATAGCTGACGGAGGTCGGATCAGTTGAAGAGAATAAAAAGAGAAGCGAAGAGAGAATAATGGAAACGGAAAAAGATATATTCAGCGAGAGAGAAGCGTACATGTAATGCGCTTATATCGTTATCATTAACAACCCCAACAATGTAGACGATGATCACGTTTATATATGTATATGATATTTATTAATTTTTTTAGTTATTGACTTAGTCAATAAGATATTTGACTGGCTTATCCACCAATATTTACCTTAACAGACAACGCCGAGTAAGCCAAGATCATACATATTATTAGCCCTGACCATTCGGATTAATCGGAATAAACGGATCAGGTTATTCGGTTATCGGATTGTTTGAAAATTTTAAAATTTATCGAATAAATCAAAAAAATATCGGATTAATTGGATCAAAAATTTTATTTAATCAATTTATTCTAGAGTAATTCCTTCTAATACCACCATTTATACTTTTTATGACAAAATTACATTATTTTCTTTAATTAGACATAAATACCATTTTTTATTAAAATTATATTTTTAATTTAATGTTAGAGTTGAGTATTTAGTGGTTTGATTTACTTTTTTTTATTATTTGGGTTTAGTATTTAGTGGTTGTGTTTAGTATTTATTGTTTGGATTTTGTGTTATTTTTCAAAAATATAATCTAATTTTTTTTAATTGAATTATTAAATGATAATTTTGTCTTAAATTAATTTTAATGGTATTTGCGGAAATTAAAGTTAATTTAATGGTATTTTTGAGAATTGTCCGATGTTTAATCCAATAACAAAATATTTTACTTTATTATTTCAAATACATAATCACAATAATATTAAAAATATACAAGATTCAATAATTAACTTTATTTATATCATTCTCAACAAAATAATTACCTCACTGGCTGAAACCAATGGTTATATATAGATGTGACCATAATGAGTAAGTTATATATAGGAACTCATGGGGATGTTAATTTTTTAAAGTTCTGCTTCCCTCAAGTAATTTATTTAATAAACAAATTTTAGACAAAAAGGGAGAAGAATCTCTACGTTTTCGGACAGGATGGAGAAGAAGGTGGCTTTGGTGTTGGCTTTGATGTTGGTTACATCCACATTGGTTTCGGCTGAGGAAACACCAACGATCGGGCAGAGGCTAGACTCAGCCATGGCCGACGTTACCGACTTCTTCAATGAACATGCCCTTCCTGCCTTTAACTCCATCTCCTCCTCTGCCAAGTCCGTATACAACTGGTTTGGTGATAAAGCTAAGTATGTATTTTTCTAATTTACATAATTCAACGTTATGCATTAATTTTACTTTTTATTGCTGTTGTTGAATTTTAATAAAAATTATGGGTAAAAAACTAAATAATGATAATGTTTTGTTTTGTTTATTTGCAGGGAATGGGGACTGTAGAGATCTTTTTATACATTTTCAGCTGATTAAGATTGATCTCCATGTACTACTTTATTTTAAATTAATATTATAAGAATATTTGTCTTCTAACAAGTAACAGCTAGAAATAAATGGAATAACATAAACAATTAATTAAATACCATCATATCAATACAACAAACAGATAAATGATATTTTTACAAAATTCACTAAAAAGAAAAAAAAATCAAGAAGAAGAAGAGGGAAGAGAATGGTTGGCGAGGAAGTGGGTGAAGAGGAAAAAAGCGAGACGAGGCTGAGACAATGGCACCTCATGCCCAGCGGCTCTAACTGTTGCGTACGTTAACAAGCCATCCTCGTAAACCTGGCTCCAACCTCCCACTAGACCGTGTGAATGATACCATGGATACCACCTTTTGCTGGTCTTCAGTTTCATTGCATTTATTGAATGCCTCGTCCCACTTAGCGGCAACACTGCGTCCGAGTCACCACTATACAAATAATTCCACACAAATTATGACATTTTTATATTAGAAATCTCATAAAACTTTAATATATAATAAGTTAGTATATATAGATGACACAAAGTTACTATATACCTGAAGATCCAAATGCGGAGATGAGCTTTAAGAAGATCTTTGAGTATAGGAAGCATGGATTTGGGTGAGTCTTTCCAGTTCTTTCTAATCACTCGACTACAAGGAGTCCAAGGAGTACTGCTGTTGAAGCGGGCATGGAAGGCTTTGTGAACATTGGGATCGTTCATATACTTGCGTGTATATCTTACAACGCACTCATCGTTCCCTCTAAATCGCCATGCTTGCTTCCACTCATTAGATGATGAACGTGTGGTGCATGCAGGGATATTGATGTTGTAAGGGTCAATGTCACCAAACTCAGACAAGGCTTGGTTTAAGGCAGCGTCGCAGTTGGGTTTTGGGAAAAGGATGGTGTCGTTGAGACACCATTTAGTCAGTTCCATGTAGCTTTCGTCAGAGATTAGCCCATGGTTCCACCAGTAATCACGCATTCCTTTGTTGTCATTGTGATCATCCACCAGAGGGTTCCCCATCTTTTTTATTTTTTTCATTTTTATGTTAATCATTTATTTTTGTATTTAAAATTGAATTTTAAATATAAAAAAAATAAATTCTTACTAGAATCCCTTGTAGATTGATAATGGGGTTTTTGACACCTTTGTTACGTTTGACGATTAATTGAGCCAACTCAGGAATATAATGTCCTAATAAATCACAACATATAACAAAAAAAACAATGCTTTAAATACCACATTAATTGTCATTATTAACCACTCATGTGGGCAACGTCATAACACTTCAAGCTTTGTATACATATGTTGTCATTAGAGACTTTTAATTTGGTCGTATAAAAGTCAACGGAGTTGTTATTGTTTCTCTGATTTGTAAATAATAAAAAGTTGGAAATTACCAGCGTAGCTCTCGCCGGCGATGTAAAAAGGTCTTTCCTTATATTCAGGGAACCTCTTAAACCATCTCACCAAGAATCTATATGCATCCTCTCCTGTCCAAATTATATTAGTTAATAACGTCAATAATTAACATTTTCTTGTAATAATGAAACTACAATGTCTATTTATCTTATAACATATAACACCTGTCCTCTTGTCTCCCACGTTTAGTTCGTCTGATGAAGTGTTTGTGTAAGAAAAACCAACTCCCGCCGGCGAATCCAAAAATAACAAATTTGCCACTGCATACATTATTACCAATAAGATTGATACAACACTCCAAATCAAAAATTACATTAATACCTTTGTTCCAAGCATAGAGATTAAGACGAAGACTCTTCCCATCTGGATTAACTCGAAAGGGACCAACCTCCTCAGATGCACCATAGGCAATAGAGGAGCACCCTGGACCACCATTGAGCCATAGAACTAAAGGCTTAGTGTCCTTAGGCCTAGGAGCTTCAGTTAGCCAATAAAATAGTGCCCGTCCAGACTTTGAATCAACAGTAACATAGCCAGAGAATTGAGAGAAATTGAGGTTAAGAGGTTGGCCTGGCAAAGAAATGATCTTATCCTTCATCTTTTGCTCCTTACTAGTATCATCACTACTCACAACGTCTAATAATGCAACCACTGTGCATACTAAAAACATACATAGTTTTAGCCATTTTTTGCTTTTTATGATCATTATTATTATAAAGAGTGTTTTATTATATGTTTTAGTTTCTTGGGAGTCTCTCATTTCCGCCTTGATGACTTTATAGCATAGTTTGTCCATTTTTTAAATGCAAAGGTCGTTGTCACCTTATGCCATTTTAGGTGTTATATGGTTTATTTAATTATATAAATTGTATATTTATTATAATATAAAGCATATGGTCAAATTAGCTTACTTGCAAATTGAGTATTTTGAATACCCTCATATTACTCGAGTTTGTTTCTACACATAATTGTGATTTGATTCATTGGCATCTTCTATACCTATCTCATCTTTATAATTATTTTAATGTCTATTTTATCCTTTCTTGTGTTGAATTATTAATTTTTATCGTTACGTAGTCATTGTCAAAATAGTAAACTTCTCTGTTCATAAATTGATGATATCATAATTTATAACTTAGCTTTGACTAGTTAAAAACTAGATATTGGTTGCTTTCTCCGTAATTTAGTAATGTATTTTCACATGGAGATATATCGTTTCTGAAGGAAGGAACTTTTAATACAAAAATGGGAAATTGAAAAGTCATTATAAAATGATGACCATTTAAAATACTCATAACAAATAATTAGTTGATTGAGTTGGTTTAATTGGTAAGCGATTTTGTTTGACATTTAATGGCTTGTCCACTCCTATTTTTTCACCTAATACCGATCTTGTTGGACCATAACCTTTAATTTTGGTTATTTTTGTCTTGCCTTTTTGTTTGTGTCATTTTTATAAAATATCTTCACATAACGGTTCAAGTAACAATCTTCAAAGAAATCACTTGAGCAAGATAATAACTTGAACTGAATCGATCACTTGCTTTTTGTTATATAATTATATTATATATTGGTAAAACACTGTAAATTACAAATTCACTTGAATCAAATTATTATCAGAAATCAGACTAATAAGGCTTGTTGATTTTTTTTTCATATTATTGAATAATAATTAGCTAATTAAGAAAAGGAATCATGAAGAGGTGTTTATAAGATGAGCAATCCCAAAGAGGATCATGTGCCTACTTAAATGAATATTAATATTTACTTATTCTATTTAAAATAAAATAAAATAAAACAAGAACCATGTCATTCTCAGTTTCTTGTGTACCAAGAAATCAACGGAAAGCCTTGATTTAAGCAGACAACATTCATTATTAATTTATTTTAATATTAGATCTATTTTTTTTTGTCAAATGTATTAGATCTATCAAAATTAATAATTTATTCAAATACTGAACAAGAGAGAAAGACATGAAACCGCAACTTAATAGCATTTGTATAGGATTAGACACAGAAGCTGAAATAGGTTTACTTGTTATTTTATTATACACACTTACAAGAGTCCAATTACAGAAGCAGCAATGTCATAAACTTACATTGGCAATGGTTTGTTGTCAAGAAATGACTTAAAAAGAAGAAAAGCTCGACGAGGACGGTGAAGAGGTACTTCATGTCCTGCTCCATGTATTGTCACTAGAGTCAACCCTTTATAAACTTGACTCCATCCACCAACCTGTTGTTTCACTCATTACATTTATTTCTTAACTCCACACAAGAAATAAATGAAGCTTGTTTTGTTCTACCTGTCCATTGTCAGACCAAGGATACCATTTGGAGATTGGTTGTAACTTGAGGGCTCTAATGGAGTAACGTGTTCCAGTTATGGGAACCACTGAATCAGTGTCTCCACTACATCCAAATTTATGAATCATGATTACAATAAAGTTGATAATTAAAGAAAGGAGAATCAAGATTTACCTGAAAACCCATATTCTGAGACCTGCCGCAATGAGTTCTTTGTAGATTGGAAGCATAGATAGAGGAGAATCTGCCCATTTCTCTCCAACAATGTCACTAAACAACACAACTTATGTCATTGCATATGGAAACAAGAGAAGATTTCTTGTAATATATTTGTAACACATTAGTACCTGCAAGTTTTCCATGGATAAGTAAGTCCTGTTATGTTAGCATGCATAGCCTTTTGAACCTCCGGAGAATTAAAATACAATCCGGAGTATCTTTCTGTGCAAGGGTCATATGCTCTCCACATCCATGGCTGAGTTATAAGACAACAAAAGTACTTAGCAAGATTAGATATTTGTCAAATACATTATCTATATAGAAATTGTCATAATGCAAATCAACTCAAACAATGAATTGGATTCAAGTGACAATCTAAGTTTCTTTGCAGTTCAGAATCCATGTAATCACCACTCTACATTCTTGGACTAACCAAGATACCATTATCTATTTGTTAAAATGAGAAACAAGGTTCTTGTGAGGCTTATATACTGGTCATTTTGTATCAGGAAGCACATAAGAGA
Organism: Leavenworthia alabamica; assembly: GCA_000411055.1. Taxonomy (NCBI): domain Eukaryota; kingdom Viridiplantae; phylum Streptophyta; class Magnoliopsida; order Brassicales; family Brassicaceae; genus Leavenworthia; species Leavenworthia alabamica. The sequence continues at coordinate 108,235 of KE157317.1, forward strand.
GAGGTAAAGTTGGAACCTCTTAGAGATGGAAAACTCACATGACGAACCCTTAAGAAACGAGATCTTAGAGATGCAGTCTCCTGCTTACAAGTGACAGTGTAAATGCTATAAGGATCTATATTGCCTTGCTCAGAGTCAGCAGCTTCAAGAGCCTTGGTGCATTCAGGGGTAGGGTGCTCAGATGATGTAAATTCACAAGTGATCCTTAAGTTGTGATAAGTTAGATCAGATATCATTCCATGAGTCCACCAATACTCAAAAGTCCCAACATAATCATGGTAATCATCAATCACAGCATTTCCCACCTAATTAAGAAAAAATATCCAACTTTGATCACACCAACAAACAAAAAAAAGAAGAAATCTCTTGTTTGAAATGGAGATTGTGGTTACAATGAAGCCTTTGAAGTTGATAGCTGGATTACGTTTCTCATAAACAATTTGTGATAACTGAGGAACATAATGACCTATATGAAAAAGAAAGTAAGAGTTGAATCTTAGCTAAAGAAGAAAGAGCCACAAAAAATAAAGAAATTTTATAAATTGAATCGTCACCAGCGTAGCTTTCTCCAGCAATGTAGAGATCTCTATGCTTGTATTGAGGAAACCTTTCAAACCATTTGACAAGAAACACATATGCATCTTCAGCTACATAAACATAAAAACATAAACTAATCAAATAAAATGACAAAATCAAATCAAGAGAGAAAGGTCAATAAAGTCAAAGACTTGTTACCAGTTCTCTTATCTCCAGCAGTGTACAAATCAGAAGTAGTATTCGAATACGAGAACCCAACACCAGCTGGAGACTCAAGAAACAACAAATTTGCCACTGCCCATAATAAAAAGACTGTTAATTTTTAACGATTTGAAGATAAAAACAATGGAGAGAACTAGAGAGATAGAGACATGTGTGCCAAGAGTAAGGATTATGGTAAAGAGTTTTGCCATCAGGATTAATTCTAAAAGGTCCGATTTCTTCAGAGGCACCGTAAGCTAAAGAAGAACAACCAGGACCACCGTTAAGCCAGAGGACAAGAGGTTTAAATTCAGGGTTTTGACTCGATGGTGACTCAGTGAGCCAGTAGAAGAGAGCTCTTCCTGCTGACTCGTTGACAGTAATGTAACCAGAGAATTGAGAGAATGAGACATCGTTAGGTTCACCGGGAAGGTGTGAGATTCGATCTTTTTCTTGTTCGTTTCTGGAACAAGATGTATAAGGGAGTAGAATGAGGAAGAAGATAAGAAATCGAGACATAGGGGTGATGGTGACGATGGTTTCAATGTTTGATTACACAAGTAGCTTGTTCGTGGTGGATCATAGAGTTTAATAAGTGTGAGAGTAAGTGGTTAATATTTATTGACAGTCATTTATATATGTATTTTTTTACTGCAGCATTGACATTTTTAACTTCTCTACGATTGATTGACATTGCCAATGTCATGTCCGTATCATCATCCGATTCTTCGATTCATCAAACTTACATGTTTTTTTTCTTTCTATAGTTCTAAACTTCCCAAGATGCTGTCGTGGATTATCTTTTAATACGGACACATCATGATTGTTCACTTGTTATAGTATTGGTATCTATATAAAGAGAACTCTTCTGTTGAACAAAAAACAAAAAGAGAACTATTCTTAAGACTAAAATATAGTCATTTTATATCTAACATCCAAGTCAAATTCATGTTTCATTTACATATATACAAAACCATATGTTTTCTCTCTATGATTTACAAGTTTTGAATTTTTAGACATTTTAAGCAGAAAATTTATAATTTCTTCGAAAAGTAAATGATTAATAAGTGTGGAAGTGAAAAAGTAAAATACCAGCATCGAACACGGCGGCTTTAGGCACTAAAGGTGAGAGTTACTCTCGCTCTCTCGCCACTAGACCACAAAAACAAAAATTATTTCTGTAGAGTTTCTTGAAGTGTTTATTTATTTGAGCAATTAAACAATATCCTAAAACCCTAACAACATTCATTTGCTTGTCCAATCGAGCAAAAGAAACGGCGATGGGAAGATCAGCTCTGATTCATTTGATTCGCTCTCAATCTCGGCGTCTCTCTTCCTCAACCATCACTACAGGTTCTTTATCTCTACACCGTAAAAGCTTTGTTTAGAATTTACCCATTGATACGGCGTTAAGAGTAGAAATTGCTACTATTAATGCTTAAACCTCCCTCATGCTTCTGTTTTCGCTTTTTGATTTTATGCTCATAAGTAGTTTTACTTGATCTGACCTAATCCAATTAACAGAATTGGATTTGAAATTGACTTGAGCATTGTCTATCATAGCTGTATTTGAATGAGATATGTCAGGCTAGGGTTTTCCTAGCTCAGTGAAGCATTTTGATTCGTTTCTGATCTGACGTTTTTGATAAACTTCAACTGGTTTGAAGTTGGCTTGTGGATGAGAAATTAAGGCTAGTCTTTTTTTTTCACTTCTCTCAAGTATTTTGAGTATTAGATCAGATGTTGTTTAAGGCAAATAGTCTAGGTCCACTGCCATGGATCTTGTCTTGCTTGCTGTGGTTCCATCCTTCAAAAGTCCAGATCTAGCCTTGTTCTTCAATTTAACAAAATTGCTAACTATGTAGTCGAAATGGCACAGATTCATCAACGATCATAATTGTTGTCTTTGTTTTCTCAGGATACCACCATCGGTCAATAGTAGGATCATGGTCATCATCAGTGATCCCTAAGGTCAGATTCCAGGTTCCATCTCTTAACCAGAGAAGTTGGGCGTCATTTGGAGCAAAGACTAGAGATGATGATGATGATGATCATAAGATCAGTATCGGACCCCAAGAGAACAAAGAAGAGAATGGAGGGGTTGTTTACTATGGCCCAATCTCATCCACCATAAAGAAAGTGAAACTCCTCTCACTCTCCACTTGCTGTCTCTCTGTGTCTCTTGGCCCAGTCATCACTTTCATGACTTCCCCAGGTCTGAATGTGATCATGAAGGGTGCTGTTGCCTCCACTGTGATCTTCCTTAGCGCATCCACAACCGCTGCTCTTCACTGGTTTGTTAGCCCGTACGTGCACAAGCTGAGATGGCAGCCTGGTTCAGACACCTTTGAGGTTGAGATGATGACATGGCTGGCTACATTTACCCCAAAGACACTGAAATTCTCAGACATTAGGTATCCAGATACGCAAAGACCGTTTGTGAGCTTCAAGGCAGATGGAAATTACTATTTTGTGGACGCAGAGCATTGCCGAAACAAGGCATTGTTGGCTAGGCTTACTCCTTCGAAGGATGCACATAACTCTGCTTTCAAGAACTTGTGATCCTAAAATCCATTATACTTTCTTTATCATACTTTCGCTCTCGTATTTTTGTGTGGATTTTTCTTGGGTTTGTAGCTCTTATGGATCCTTGGTTGCTATCGTTGGCATTGCTAGTACCCGAAAATGCAAATAAGAGAAGAGTTAAAACATGGTTAGTAAATCTCTTTTGATGTAGAAAAAAAGTTTAACAGTGTGTTGTTTTATTAACATTTGAGCTGAGTAAATGAACACATTAAGCTTCTGTTTTCTCAGTTGTGCAAATGCTTTTTTCTTCTGATACTAACCGTACCGGTATACCAAAATCGTCAAAACTAAAATTGCTAAATCGATCTGACGTAAACCAGGAGAACGGGTTGGCGTTAAAAACCGGTTTTGGATCCCAAGGCTTTGATTGATTTTGAATCCGATTTGGTCACAGACTCACAGCTTTCGGAGAGATTTGACGGCACCGGTGAGGCATCAGACACCACTGACAAATTCGCTAATTAAACTCTGAATAAAACGACTTCAAATAAATTTGTGGATGAAAAGAGGAATCTTAGATCTCTGAATGGTAATTCGAAGCACTAGTCTCTTCCAGAAATTAGGGTTCATTCGTTAGTTGTGAGTATTTAGATTTGCAATATCTGCCTTGGAATCTAGTTTTCATTTATGAACTAGGCTTTGTGAGTCTAATACTGATCTATCGTTGTATAAATTAGTAAATCATTTGAATTTCCAAAAATCCATTCATGTTTACAATTTCAGCCAATCTGGGTTTATCTGTCTGTTCAAGTCTTGTTTTTATGCATTCATTTCTATGCCTACGTTTGGAATCTCAAATCAACCGGTGTTTCATTTTAATTTATTTATGAGATAAATGATTGTTTAGGGTGTTCTTAAGCTAGATCTTTAGTGTAAGATCTTTGTAGAATCTTAGTTTGGCTATTCTCTTTGAAATTACTAGGAAGTGAGTCCTTTTTGTAAGATCTGGAAGAGTTTGTGCTTTGGTTTGATAGGATTTAAACCTCAATGCAAACTACTTCATAAATACAAACTCCTTTCATGAATGCATTTGTCCTAAGCACCTCTGGTTTCTTGTTTGCAATTGTATTTGTCATTCACTTTGAAAAATATATGAGCTTGAATCAAGCCTTGATTTAGTATTCCCTATGAATTAGAGATTGATGATGATAGTACAAATGCTTAATTTTTATTGTGTGTTGATACATCAGGCGACTCCATTTATAGCGGGGATTGCAGTAGCTGCAACTGCACTTGCTGGTAGATATGGAATCCAAGCATGGCAAGCATTCAAGGCAAGGCCACCAAGACCCAAAATTAAGAAATTCTACGAGGGTGGGTTCCAGCCTACAATGACAAAAAGGGAAGCTGCTCTTATTCTTGGCATCAGGTCAAGAGACAACACACTTACTCTGGTTTTCACATCTTCAACTAGTTTGTGATTATAAGTTTGTTATATCATTGACATAGTTTCATTGAATTATTTCTAATGTCAGCTTGAATTGCGCAGGGAGAGTGTAACAGCAGAGAAGGTGAAGGAAGCACACAGGAAAGTAATGGTTGCAAACCATCCAGATGCAGGTGGTAGTCATTACCTAGCATCTAAGATCAATGAAGCTAAAGATGTAATGCTCGGCAAAACTAAAGGAACCGGTTCCGCTTTCTGATACAGGTTGTATGGATATTTTAAGCTTTGTGCGGTTTTGCCTCTCTTTGTGATACCAAAGACTTCTGTTTACGTCCAAGTCCATGTGACGCGGCCTCACTTGTGGTCTCTCTGAAAAGAACAACACATAATAAAAGGGCGTTTTAGTCTTTTTAGATTAAAAAAAATCAGTTAATGAGAATTATAGTCCACGTGTCATGTTGTTCCAGCAACATCTCACGTCAGCCTCTATCCATCCACAGCAACTCCCTCCACAAATCTATTATTAATTTATTTTTTATTTTTAAAGGAAATAAAATACATTCGAGTGATGTAAAAGGAAAATACATTTTCGAGTGCTTTATTTAATTTAATTAAATTTTTCTATACTGATTAGACTCGGTCATGATTTATCCATTACATGAAAATACGTAAATTTAGCATTTATTTTATTATAATATCAATATCCTTATCTTCTTCCAATATAAAAATTAAAAAAAAAAAAAAA
>KE157317.1:114661-144140 GCA_000411055.1 Leavenworthia alabamica
GGGTAAAGAGGGGTCATCGTCATTTCATGGTTACCTCCTCTATTCTTACTCTCACCATATCTGCTCTCTCTCTCTTTCAAGCTTTAACTCTCATTTTTTCTCCATTTCGTTTCCTTTCCGGTTCTCGTATTCTCATTCGCCTTTCGCTTAACGGTTTGTGTTACAATGGCGAAATCGATATCTGAATCGTCTGTCTTCTGATTGCATCTTGTAATCTCTCGTTCGATACCATTTTCGAACAGTTTTTAGGTTTTTTTACTCGAGCGTTTCTTCAAGAAGTTCGATTTCTTCTGTTTTTGATTTTAGGGTTAACGAATTCGATCTTTGTGTTGTTTGTTTGGTATCTCCATTTGAATGGTTGTAGTGATATAGTGGCGCAATGGTGTCTAAGAATGATCATATTGAGACTATATTCAATTCAATCCAAGTTGTTAAAGATGTTCTTCACCCGATTGAGCTCGGGATGAAAAAGGCAGCAAGAGACATTGAAAATTGTTGGATTAGCAAAGAAAAGGATCTTAGATTGGTTTTGAAATCATCTGGAAGAAACAAGAAGAAGCGGATTTGTGCAAGTCCCAAGTCGGATGATAATGTTCTTCAGTGTGTGGTTAAAGAAGAAGAGAGAAAGAAAGTTTTGTCTTTCAAGTTCCCTGTGAAGTCACTCTTTGGTATGTTTTCTTCAAATTTAGCGAGTGAGAAGTTGAGTAGTGGTAGAAATGAGGTAGTGATGACGAAAGAAAAGTCTTTGGAGAAAGATGATGATTCTTGTACGAATTGCTTTAAGTTTGCGATGACTTGGTCTTTATTGGTTAGTGGCTTTGTTCATGCTTTTCCTACTCCATTTAAGATAGGCAAAAAGAGGATTCACAAAATGGGAGATGATGAAAATACTCTTTTGCATTCACGTAAACATGGACTCAAATCAAAGGCTTCGTTTGCTAATCCGAAAGAAATGAGACGTCAGTCAAATGAATCTGCAGAAAAGGAAGGGAAGCCTTTTTCGATTGAATGTGCTATGGGTTTTGTTATTGATATTTTGACTCAGAATCTACAGAAGCTAGACCAATTCATGCAGGACAGTTCACAGAATAAATCTTCTTGTTCCGAGGAAGCTGTTGCGTTCACTCACACTGATAGTCCACTTATTTTTAACATTTGGGAGGCCAGAAAACTCGATGTGAATGGATTCCTTGGGAACTTCATGTTTGCTAGAGTTGGAGATGTGGCATCAGGTATAGTTGGCCTCACATCTCCCGTAAGTGAAGATGGTGATGACAGTAATGTTACTACTGGTCAGGAGGAAAGTGTAGCTGACTCCCCACAGAAGCTGGCAAGTGGATTATTGAGTATACCTATGTCAAATGTAGAGCGCTTGAGAGCCACACTATCCACGATTTCATTGACCGAACTTATTGAGCTTTTACCGCACTTAGGGCGACCTTCAGGAGACCATCCGGACAAGAAAAAACTAATATCTGTTCAGGATTTTTTCAGATACACAGAATCTGAAGGTATGAACCCTCAAATTTTCTTTGGAACCCTCAAACTAATATCTGTGTGTACTAAAAATGCAAGATTTTCTTGGCATGTTTGTAAGCAAAGAGTGTGGCGTACTGGCATTCTGTGTTGGTTGAATCATTGAAAAGGAATACATGTTGTTACTTTGGCTATAGAAATATTATATCATGTCTTCTCTTTTCTACCTGCTCTAGTCATCACCGTAAACTAATGTCTGAAGACTCTTCACTGTAATAACTTAAGTAATTTGTGTTGCATTTTTGTACTAGTTTGTCTGCTGGTATAAGGAACACGTTCTTCTTTTTTTTAATTGGATTAACACTCGCTGTTTACTCTATGTACTATATTTTATTCCATTTGTCCAATATAACTCTATGTTACTTCCAGGCAGGAGGTTCTTCGAAGAATTAGATAGAGATGGTGATGGTAAAGTAACTTTGGAAGATCTGGAAATTGCAATGAGGAGAAGAAAACTGCCCAAAAGATATGCCAGGGAATTTATGAGGCGTGCTAGGAGTCACCTTTTCTCAAAATCGTTTGGTTGGAAGCAATTTTTGTCTTTGATGGAACAGAAGGAGCCAACCATCCTCCGTGCCTATACTTCTCTCTGTTTGACCAAATCTGGTACTCTTCAGAAAAGTGAGATATTGGCTTCACTAAATAACGCAGGACTTCCTGCTAATGAAGAAAATGCTATAGCAATGATGAGATTCTTGAAGGCTGATACCGAAGAGTCTATATCATATGGACATTTCCGTAATTTCATGGTTTTGCTGCCACATGAGCGGTTACAAGATGATCCTAGGTATGCATATTTCTTTGGTGTAAAGCAAAATTGATGATTTTAATTTGTAGCAGACTAGCAGTTTGTCTTTGCACTAAGAACTGTTTGTTTCATCCATTTATTTATGTTGATTTCCTTAAACACTTAAAACCTGTAATTTTTCTTTTCCTACCAATGGTGATTGATGCTATTTTTACGTGTACAGTAACATCTGGTTTGAAGCTGCGACTGTTGTTGTTGTTGCACCCCCTGTGGCTTTACCTGCTGGAGATGTTCTAAAATCTGCATTAGCGGGAGGGCTTGCCTCTGCTCTCTCTACTTCCTTAATGCATCCGATTGACACAATCAAGGTAAGTCCTCTTGTTACTTTGGCAGCTGAACATAAGTACATGCTAAATTTGGACAAGTTTGGTGAGAAGTAGGCTACCACAAAACAAGACTTCCATCAGTATTTGCATATTTAGATAGATGTAGTATGCAAATAATTCCTTGTGGTTTCTTTTGGAGTAGTTTTGGTTTGACGGATTCATTAAACTTTCATTGCCAGACACGTGTGCAAGCATCAACCTTATCATTTCCTGAAGTTATAGCAAAGCTTCCAGAGATTGGTGTTCGGGGAGTATACAAGGGTTCTATTCCAGCAATTCTTGGACAATTTTCAAGGTCTTTCAGTTGTCTCAAATCAAAGTATACTTGTTAAATTTCATATCCAATTTGGCTTAATCTCTTTCATTGTTGTAGCCATGGCCTGCGGACAGGAATATTCGAAGCAAGCAAACTTGTGTTGATCAATTTTGCTCCTAATCTCCCAGAAATTCAGGTACTAGTAGTTCAGTTTATGAGTACAATAATATAATATCTTGCTGCTTGAGTGCATAGTTTTATAAAGGTGTATGGTTAATGAAGAATCCAACCACTTTTGGTTTACAGTTGCTTCCCTCTGCGTTTGTGCTTTCTGATCTTTGTGTTCTGTACTCAGTAAACAAAGTTGAGCTTTTCGATGCAGGTTCAATCGATCGCATCATTCTGCAGCACGCTATTAGGCACAACTGTTCGGATTCCATGTGAGGTGCTGAAGCAACGGTTACAGGCTGGCATGTTTAACAATGTAGGGGAAGCCATTGTAGGGACGTGGAAGCAGGATGGTCCAAGGGGTTTTTTCCGTGGGACAGGCGCAACTCTTTGCCGTGAAGTTCCACTATACGTTGTTGGCATGGGACTGTATGCGGAGTCCAAAAAGGTAACAAAACCGAGATGATGAGATAATCAGAAGGGTCAGGACTGGAAATGTTATGTTGATTGGGGATTGTGTGGTTTTTTTTGTAGATGGTGGCACAAGTACTGGGAAGAGAACTGGAGGCCTGGGAGACAATAGCTGTTGGGGCGGTGTCAGGAGGGATTGCAGCAGTTGTAACAACACCATTTGACGTGATGAAGACGAGAATGATGACTGCAACGCCAGGGAGACCGATCTCAATGTCGATTGTTGCTTTATCAATACTGCGCCATGAGGGAGCACTTGGTTTGTTCAAAGGAGCAGTCCCAAGGTTCTTCTGGGTGGCTCCTCTTGGTGCAATGAACTTTGCTGGCTACGAACTTGCCAAGAAAGCTATGCAGAAGAACGAGGAAGCTGTGGTAGCGGATCAGCTTGGTCAGAAGAAGCTTTGCTAATGAGCTCTTACATTGCTTTACTGCAACGAAGTTTTTGGGGGCAGCTTAAGCCGGAGACTCTCCTCTTTTTGTTAAATGCTACTTTGCAAATTTTGACAAAAAAAAGTTGATTGTTTTGTTGTGTATCAGATTACAAACTCATGGTTGAGAAAAAGATGCTTGTTGGTTGTTGCCCTGACGACGTTGACTTCATTGCTATACAGTTTCCTTAAATTGCCATTATACACAACTTTCCTTGAGTCCTTTTGTTACCAGTCAAGTCAGCCAATGATTTTTGTTTCTTCTAGGAAAATGTTGATCTACAGAAACAAGAACCTAAAATCCCGAAACTGCTAAAAGGTCCCTTATTATTTGATCTCTTTTCAATCTTGATACCCTACTATTTAAAGTTTCAAATAGACCCAAAATATATTTGGTATTTTTCTGAGTGATTCTAGACTTTTGAATAGATATATTTTGATCATTCATTTTTTTTGTGGTGCGGACAACAATGTCAGAATCTCCGGTGGAAACAAAACTGATTCCGATCGAAGCTACTTGTGAGAGCTTCAAAGATTATGGTCAAGTGATCGAAGCTTCTTCTGATGGTGATGAGTTCGGTCCCAACGATGCTCAATTGGATCTCTCCAGAGGAACTCCACGGTACTTATATTTCTAAAATTTCGTAAATTCTAAATCTCTGCTTCTTCTAATCAAATTTCTTGTTTAAATTCCTCATCTTTGATTTGCTACTGTTGTATCAATCTATGTTCTGGATTTGTGTTGGTTTCAAATGGGTTATGTTGATCAAATTGTTTGTATAGTCTCAGCTTTTAGAGGTTTCAGATTTGTTTGGTCTTGGTTTATTATAATTACAGTCTGAAACTTTTTTAACAGGTTCTATATAATGCGACTAAAAGATCGATCATTTGGCTTTTCCAAGATAACTCATCACGCAAACGTGACACAGTGTCTAGGATCAATAGGAGGCCATGTTTGGTATCTTGGAGTTGCTAAGCCGTCGATTAATAAAGATAATAAAGTAGAATCAGGCTCTGCTCACTCTTACACTCCTCCTACAGTTGATGAGGTGCGTGTCTTCAGAGTCTCTGGACCAAAGTTTATTAAACTCAACCGTGGTACATGGCATGCTGGACCTCTGTTCAAAGACAGCTCCATGGATTTCTACAACCTTGAGCTCAGCAACACAAATGTGAGTGGAGTGAGCTTTTTAAAAAATCTAAATAGTAATAACTAGAGTGATTATTTGTAGTTGATATAATTGAACCGTTGGTGTTGGTCATGTTCAGGTGGTGGATCACACGACACATGATTTCGTGAAGAAGAATGGAGTCATCTTTCGATTTGAAACCAATGAGGATAACACATCGTCTTAAGACGACAATCTTATAAGTGTATCATGATATCTTAATAGAAGCAATAGTCAATACTCAATAGTAGTAGGCAACTGTCAAAACTCTGTGAAATGTTATTTTATTACATGTAACAAAATACCGGTTTAAAGTTAACCAACTCTGTTCAGTACTACTTGGCCAGGAAAGCTACCTACCTGGTATATAGAATCCTAATCATTGTTGAATTGGTCTAAGAAAAAGAGAAAAATCTTGAAATGTTAAAGGCTTCATGCTTCTTGCAGCTGATCTACGATGCAGAGCTTGACTTAGAAGATGTTGGACTGCCACTGAAGCTGTGAATAACTCTTAGGAAATGGACGCATCTCTACAGAGGATGATCTAGATGAAGTTATTAACAAGTATATTACGTGCACTGACAATCTTCCACGTGTAAGACTTTTTTTATGGCATAAAAAGAAATTGAAAGGCCATCATCATACACTGAAGAATCTTCATGGATCGATCCTAATTGTGTGGTGAAGAATCCTCCTAAGTCTCTCTCTAATATTCCCACTTCTTCTTCCTGTGATTTGTACGTTAAATTTTGATTTAGCATCTTCACCAGTGAGTGTGATTCTTCTCTTTATGTATACTTGCTTTATCATATATCAAAATCTCTCTCTCGTGTGTAGAATCTGTACTCTTAGTTATAGACATCATTGAGATCTTACGATTATAGAATTTGTTAAACGTTAGGGAATCATGGAGCGGCTTACATCTCCTCCTCGTTTGATGATTGTCTCCGATCTTGATCATACTATGGTAATTAAGCTCTCTATTTATTGATTTTTTTTAGCTAATTAACAACCAAGCTTTGTTTGATTTGATTGGTTTGTGTGTGTGTGTGTACATGTTTTTGTTGCAGGTTGATCATCATGATCCTGAGAATCTATCTCTGTTAAGATTCAATTCACTCTGGGAAAACGACTATCGCCATGACTCTTTACTTGTTTTCTCAACTGGAAGATCACCAACGTTGTATAAACAACTTAGAAAAGATAAACCTTTGCTGACTCCTGATATTACTATTATGTCTGTTGGAACTGAGATTACTTATGGTAACTCTATGGTTCCTGATCATGGTTGGGTTGATACTTTAAATAATAAATGGGACCTTGGAATTGTTAGAGATGAAGCTTCCAAGTTTTCTTCTGAACTTAAGCTTCAGGTACTCACTGTTTTCAACTAAGTGTCTGTCTATGTTTCACAATCTATAGTCATCTACTCAATGGTACAATGACTAGAGTGTGGTTATTTCTTGCAGTCTGAAACTGAGCAGAGGCCACACAAGGTTAGCTTTTATGTTGACAAGAGTAAAGCTCAGGAAGTTACCAAGGAGCTATCACAGCGGTTGGAGAAACATGGTGTAAGATTGCATTGATATTAGTTTCTCTTTAGAAATTGTGACTTTTAACAAGTTGTTTATCTTGGTTGTTTCAGTTGGATGTTAAGATAATTTACAGTGGAGGTATGGATTTGGATATTTTACCACAAGGTGCTGGAAAGGGACAAGCGCTTGCATATCTTTTGAAGAAGCTAAAGACTGAAGGAAAACTTCCTATTAATACTCTTGCTTGTGGTGACTCTGGGAATGATGCTGAACTATTCAGCATTCCTGATGTTTATGGTGTCATGGTTTGCTTCTGTTCAATCATGATCCATCATTTTATTTCATTTTGATGATAAAATGTGTTAGTTTGTTCCTAGGTAAGTAATGCTCAAGAAGAGCTGTTGAAATGGCATGCTGAAAATGCAAAAGACAATCCAAAAGTAATCCATGCAAAGGAGAGGTGTGCTGGTGGGATTATACAAGCCATTGGTCACTTTAAGCTTGGTCCAAACCTTTCTCCAAGAGATGTCTCTGACTTCTTAGAATGTAAGGCAGAGACTGCAAACCCTGGTCACGAGGTTGTGAAGTTTTTCTTGTTTTACGAAAGATGGAGACGAGGTGAGGTTGAGAACTCTGAGGCATACACAGCAAGCCTAAAAGCTTCATGTGTGAGTGATAAGCTCGTAAATGTATATACCAGGAGGAAGACAAGTGATTTTAATAGTAAAAAGGTGAAGGAGAAGAACGAAGAAGAGGAAGCTTCAAGAGAAAAGAAAACTAACGTCTAAGAAACGTGACGTTAACAGTCGTTAAAAATGCTGTTAGGTGGATGGGTTCCGTTAGATTGGTTATAACTGTCAAAGTAGTATAAATAGCTTGTTTCATTGTTTAGAAGAATTTTATGTGATTGATGTATATTCTTCGTGATGTGCGATTAGAGTTGTGCAATCTTGATGTGAGATTAGTCTAACTCTGTATACATTGTTATCACTACCAAANTACATCAATCACATAAAATTCTTCTAAACAATGAAACAAGCTATTTATACTACTTTGACAGTTATAACCAATCTAACGGAACCCATCCACCTAACAGCATTTTTAACGACTGTTAACGTCACGTTTCTTAGACGTTAGTTTTCTTTTCTCTTGAAGCTTCCTCTTCTTCGTTCTTCTCCTTCACCTTTTTACTATTAAAATCACTTGTCTTCCTCCTGGTATATACATTTACGAGCTTATCAGTGAGTATGTAACAGAATATAGAATAATGTATTGCAGTGGGATAATATATCTGATTCTTGTGTTAACCTCTTTCAGCATCCAGTTGGTGTGTTTGTTCATCCTTCTGGTGCAGAAAAATCTCTGAGAGAAACCATTGACGAGCTGAGCAAGTACCATGGAGACAAACAAGGGAAGAAATTTAGGGTTTGGGCAGATCAAGTCTTTGCAACAGATACTACTCCTGGGACATGGATAGTAAAGCTTGATAAATGGGAGCAAAGTGGTAAAGCCTTCTTCATGCCTAAAACTACACCATCCATATATCAAAACATAACACTGTATTTTCTCTTGCAGATGATGAACGCAGATGCTGTACAACAACTGTCAAATTCACCTCAAAGGTATGAGATTGTGTAGTAAGAGTGAGTAGCTCTTGGAGTTTTGTTGATGACCTTATGAACGATGTTGTGGAATGTGCAGGAAGGGGAAGGTTTGGTGTGGGAACATGTAGAGCAAACATGGTCTGAACAATCAGAAGTGAAGGATAATAGCAGCTGGATCATCTGAGCCACCTCATCTCTCTATGGATTAAGACATCTTTTTCTCATCTTATGATCTCTGCCATAAATCAATCATTCAAACATTAGTATTGGTTTACATGAGGGTTTTTAAAAAATAAAAAATACTTTGAAGGTTAAATGGTTAATTAGAATGGTTCTTAATTTTTATTTTTGACAAAAGCAAATTCTTTTAGCTCAGTTGTTTTTTCATTATTTTCTTTTGTTTCATTATGAAAATAATTAAGCTATATTTTTAATTAAATTTCTGACTGATTTTACAAGTAAGATTAGGGTGGTTTTGTTTTTCACAAAATGAAAAAGAAAAAACAAATGGGCTTTGGTATAAGGTAACATTTTACGATTTTAGAGTTTTGTGTTTATTATAAACAATTTAAATTACTAAGTGCATGCATACAAATTAAATATGTAGATTTCAAAATAAATACGTCGTAATTGTCCTATCAATCTTTAATTTTGCAGGACTCAAATCAATTGTAAATTAACTACATGACATTTTCAACAATTATTACAAGATCTTCAAAATATCTCTAATGGCCATGCATCTCGTATCTACCCGAAAAGTTTATGTACAATGCATTTTTTCAATTATTGTCTAATTAATGTTTCTTTCTCTAATATAAAAAAAAAACTCATTTAAAAATAAAAATTAATTGACTTTTAAAAAATATATAAAAATTGAAAACATTATTAGTTTCCTGTGTTTTGTGTATTGGTAATAGAATATTGTGTCTCATAATATAAAGCTGGTGGGACTGACTCAGAACGGAGCTTCGAATCAAAGAAGAATGCCAACTACCAAGATAGTGTCGGTTCGAAGGCGACGGAGAAACTAACGGCAGGAGATACGTCACCGTTTTAAAGATATCATTTATTAACTACGAAAGCCATATTTTATTTATCAATCATACGTCAATACTTTTCACGCGTTATTCCAACGCACGTACGCGGGACAAATGCAAATATTACTTTCACCTTTTACGGATTTGCGTAAAAAAAGTAAAAATATAGTTTTCACGTTTCGTATTAAGAAAGATTCTTATTTCAAAAAAAACTACACAATGTTAGATCACAAGTTTCAATCGATATATTGTGACTAAAGACATGTTACCTTTTTACTTTACAAATTTGAGAGTTCAATATATAATGAAATATATAAATTTGCTGACATATGTTCTAGAAATTATCATTAAAAATAATAAAAACAATTGATACGAAATAACACCAAATTTTTTTACTTCAAATTCTGTTTAAAATAAAATCGTTTAAGAATGAGCGACTTTTTTTGCTCTTTTTAAAAGTAGTGAATCCGACCATCGGACATGTTCGACGAGTCTAGTGTGTGCGAAGCCCACAGATATATAGTAATGGCCAATGAGTTACAACTGATTTATATGATTTATATAAAGCAGTCCACAAATAGTTCAGTCTTGGAATAGCAACCAACCGACAGTGTCCTGTGGGGTCCATGTACGGTGGCCGCGGAGTCTTTGTAAAAAGGGTTTTCAACGGGCCAGTTTTGATAACAAAAAATCACCTAACGTTTTTGTGTCTCAATTTGGTTTGTAAGGTAAAAACAGTCTCAAGAACCTAAAAATATATATTCGTAACGAAGCATGTTAATTTTATTAACAATGGAGCTTAAGCTAATTTGTATGATATTTAAAACTTAACGAGATGCAAATCAGTAGTAGCACATACGGTGATCGATGAGTTTGATAATATAAATTAGTGATGACTATCATCATTATCAACTAATTATTTGATTTACAATTGTTTGAGTCACGTCTTGATTTGGAGCCAAATAATCTATTAGTTATATTTTAAAAAATACAAAGGTGGAAAGTTTTTACTTGAAGTTAAGTTCAGATATAAGAAAAAGACACGAGGCTCGAAAGACAAAGACATAGTGCTGAGTTTGTTGAACTAAAGCCTTCGTATGAAAGAGAGGCTCCGAGTTAAGGCATTAAGCTGTACAAACTGACACGACCCACACCTTTGCTTCCTTTGTAGTCCCCAAACATTTTACCCTCACCAAAAAAAACCCACCCACTCAGAAAAATAATAAAAAATAAAATAAAAAAAGAAATAAGAACCTCTCTCTCTCCATATTCACAAGCAAAAAAACTCCAAAAAAAATCCTTATTCTTTGCCGACACTTCCTTATTCTCTCTCTCACAAGCGCCATGGATTCCTTCTATGGCATCTCAAAGCTTCTTCTCCTCCTCCTCTTAACAGCCTCCATTGCCACCGCATTACCTGATAAACCTGGATCAGGTCAAATAAACTCTAACTCAGTCCTCGTAGCTCTTCTTGATTCTCACTACACAGAGCTAGCTGAGCTAGTTGAAAAAGCTCTTCTTCTTCAAACCCTCGAAGAAGCAGTTGGTAAACACAACATCACAATCTTCGCACCACGTAACGATGCCTTAGAACGAAACCTTGACCCTCTCTTTAAATCATTCTTGCTTGAACCAAGAAACCTCAAATCTTTACAATCTTTATTAATGTTTCACATTTTACCTAAACGAATCTCTTCTACTCAATGGCCTTCTTTTTCTCACCATCACTCTACTCTCTCTAACGATCATCTTCACCTCACTGTCGATGTCAACACTTTAAAAGTTGATTCCGCTGAGATTGTTCGTCCTGATGACGTCAATAGACCAGATGGTATTATTCACGGTATCGAACGTCTTCTCATCCCTCGCTCTGTTCAAGAAGATTTCAACCGCCGTCGTAGTCTCCGTTCAATCTCCGCTGTTTTACCTGAAGGAGCTCCTGAAGTAGACCCAAGAACTCACCGTCTTAAAAAACTAGCTCCTGCCATCCCCGCCGGAGCTCCTCCGGTTCTTCCAGTCTACGATGCTATGTCACCAGGTCCATCTCTAGCTCCAGCTCCAGCACCTGGACCCGGCGGTCCAAAACACCACTTCAACGGTGAGGCTCAGGTTAAAGATTTCATCCACACTCTCCTGCATTACGGTGGCTACAATGAGATGGCTGACATACTCGTCAACCTAACCTCATTAGCCACTGAGATGGGTCGTCTCGTGTCAGAAGGCTACGTTTTAACAGTTCTTGCTCCTAATGATGAAGCTATGGCTAAGCTAACAACGGATCAGCTAAGTGAGCCTGGTGCTCCTGAACAGATTATGTATTACCATATCATACCGGAGTATCAAACGGAAGAGAGTATGTACAACGCTGTACGTAGATTTGGGAAAGTAAAGTACGATTCACTGAGATTCCCACATAAAGTCTTGGCTCAAGAAGCTGATGGATCAGTCAAATTTGGACACGGTGAAGGCTCAGCTTATTTGTTTGACCCTGATATATTCACCGACGGTCGGATCTCAGTTCAAGGTATCGACGGAGTATTATTTCCGGTGGAGGAAACTCCGGCAAAGGAGATTAAACCCGCTGCCCCGGTCATTAAAGAGGTTCCTAAATCAAGAAGAGGTAAAAATTAATTTCTATCTTTTTAGTCTCTGTCACAAATTTACATTTATTAATTTTGGATTATAAATTTTTCGGTAGATAAATATTTTTTAAAACATTAAACTCAAAATTCATCATTCTTTTATGTCATTGCAGTTAAAAACAAAAAACTTATTCTACACAGTACTATTATATATAGTTATATACTAAACTTGTCATTAATTAAATTAAATAGATAAGCAGCCATTAAATTGGTTCCTAATTTAGTGTAGAAGTAAGTAAACACTAAACATGTGGGATTAGGCATAAAGTAGAGACGTGTAAGAGGATGGAGACATAACCTCTCTTAACAAATTTTGTTTTTTTATTTATTCCACATATTAGCTTACTTTTATTCTATAACCCACCGACGAATAATTCATAAAAAATATTTTTTTTTAATCTAAAAGACAAGCTGTGACTGAGACCCATTGGTCGTTAAAGACAACTTGTTTTAAAATTAAGTAAAACCCAAACCAAACAAAGTATTTTGTCTTTGGGTGTTTGGGGTTTGTTAATAATAATAGTATAATGCATTTAATCATTGATAAAAGTATTGATTATATGATAATTTATGCAGGTAAATTGATGGAGGTAGCTTGTAGATTTATGGGTTCACGGTTTATTCCATGTCAGTGATTTTACACGTTATAATCCGAGATTCCAATTTCTTAATTCTGTAAACATCTGGCAACAAAAAAAGAAAGAAAAAAAAAGAGTCGAAAATATGTAAATGATGTGATTTTTGGTTCGTTACGATTTGCATGTTCTATTTGTAATTTTTTATTATAAAAATATATAAATACTTGGACAGTAGATTTTGATTGAATGTTATTATTCGGAGTGCGTCGTAGGAGTTAGAGAAATCAATGTAATACTACAAATTATACAACTATGGAATAATAAAAGGATCCGGATCCATTTGTGTGCCAATTTGATTCCATTATCAGTTAACATATTATTATTATAATTTTATAAAATATAAAATGTCTGTCAAATATTTTTTTCTATATAATGTGTGATTAGACATGGTAGTTGCAATGTACATAATGTTCGATATCAATCAACAAATCTATATAATATAATATAATTGTAAACATTTATTCACCTGGTCTTAAAGTCAGCATATTTGAAGCACTACCAAAAACTATTATTTTGTGTCCCCAAACACAAAAGATAAAATATACAGCACTATCACCTGAATAATTTAAGGATTATAATTTATAACATAACACTCAAAGTCTTTGGTATATAAAAGTTACCATTTAATAAATAAATAAATAAAAAAGGAAGAACTTTTTTCACAGCCTAGGACACGAATCTTTAATCTTTTGCTATTAAGACGGTGAGAAGATATTGTGAATTTATAGGAGTAAATGGGCACTGGTCACGAGGGCAGGTGAGCTGTGTGGGGTTTTGTTTGTCATCATGTTATAAAAAGCCTGATTCTCTTGGTCTTTTAATAAACTTTGTAATTGGCAATTTACAATAGAAAGTCAAAGTCAAACGTTATGATGTGTTTTACTATGTACATAAACACCCAAATGTAGAAAACCATACATCAGAACATATTAATTGCTGTGTTTATTTCTTGATCCTCTTATCGTTTCGTTTTTCATAGATCCATAAAGTAGTCAACAAGTAAAAATATTGTATGAAATAAGAACTGTGAATACCAAAAAGTCACTTAACATTTTGAATCATAAAATCTTGTATGGTTAACAGCTGAAGCTATTTTGTAAAGACTTGGGATCAACTGCAAAACCACCATGACAGCCTTTACCCATAAATGTACAAGACATTAAAGCATAATCTGTCAGACCACAGACATGTTGTAAATAGAGAATAGCCCACAAGGATATTTGTATATGACCTTTAATTAAGCTCAGCTGTATTCTCCTTTGACATTAATATTTCCACACACTCACCATTCTTTTACTCTTCATATTCACACATATAACATCCTCATAATCATATGTAAATTACAACACATTAGAGACCATATCTTTAAGAAGCAATTCAGGCTTAATTTCCAAACAAATAAAATAAATAACTGAAGAATGAAGTAAACTCTTAAAAGTAGATGCAATGCCACAACTCTATTCACATTAATGCTTTAAGAAAAAGAAGAAACAGACATTAGAGATCGCTGCCACGCTCTCTTTTGCTTATAATCAGCCTCCAACAGAAACTTCACTTGTCATAATCTCAGCATTCACTTGAATATCATTCAAGTCTGGTTTCTTATCTTCCGGTTTCGCAACCACAGAAGAAGTAGTAGCCTTCTCTTCCTCTCCTCTTTTCTCTGTTTCTTCTTTCTTCACTTCTTTTTTCCTTTCCTTGACCTTCCCTGACTTCTCTTGAGTTTCAAGCTTTGGCTGAGACTTTATTATGGGTTTCTTCAGTGTAGATGATGCTGGTTCTTTTGGTTTTGTCACACGAGGAAAAGCTTCACTTCCTGTTGCATCACTGCTACTCTTTTTGCGTCCTAGCTTCGGAGATTTAGGACGAGTAGTTGGTATCTGCAACATTTTCATTCATCGACCACACATCAATGATTTAGAACAAGTTTGATAACTTAAGGAAGAGCAAAAGAAGCAAACCTTCTTCAATTCAACCTTAGGTGGTGGTTCTTTGTAGAAACTAGGCATAGGACCAGCCTTGAATGTCAAACTCTTCCTCAACCTTTTGATCTCTTCTTCCTGACTCTCCTAAACAAACACAATCCATTTGATCAAAACAAATGATAATGTCAAAGACTAACAAGACTTTATTACATTATAGAAGAAGAGTCTTCAAAAGTTAACCTTTGATTTCGCCTGTAAATTGGTTTTCTCCACTTCTTTTGCATGGATCTTCTCTTCTAGTTTCATATAGAACTGAAAGGTAAACCCGGAAAAGAAGACACAAGTTGAGAATGATACGAAAACCTGTTTAAAAAGGTTATAATGAAGAGGTTGTAAGTATAAGAGAAAGAGTATTAAAAGCAACCTCCTTGCGTTTTTCAGCTCGTTCCTCCAACCTGAACGAGAATCCAGAGGCGGAACCAACGCTGCTTCTTCGCCCATGAGGTGTAGATGTTCTGTTGAACGTCAAAAAACATTATATATGTCATTCATTAGTGAACATATGAAGAACATGAAGTGAGAAAAGGCATACGAAGTTGTAGTTGAACGAGTGTCCTCATCTTCCTTGCTTGCCATTTCTACTTTTATCGGTTTAGATACTTTATCAGCCACCCTGTAAAGTTACAGATGCAATCATATTTACTCATTCAAACTATGGAAACATATGTGCCTAAAAATGTAAAGAAAGAGGACTTACACAGCTGTGATTGATCCAGCCTCCTCATTGTCCTTCCCTACCATTTCATTTTTAATGGATTTAGTACCTTCATCTCCCAATCTGCAATTGCTGAGAGAGAACAGTTTAGTTGACTATTCATTCAAGCATGCTTAGTTGGATTATATCATTCAACAGTCACATATTTGAAATGAGTAAAGAGTTTTTTAACTCACTTGGAAGTAGGGCCAGAAGCTGCATCTCTAGAACTGGGTTTGACAGGCTGACACAACACAGAAGAGATTTCTAGTTGAGAACAAGAAAGCTTCATAAAGGTAACAAAACAGATGGCGTTTTGAAACAAGTTCAGTAGTTACCATAGTTTGCTTTTTGAGAGGTGGAGATACTAAAGTGGTGCGCTTGGAGGAAACACCATTGTTTGAAGATATAGTTGTCTTTGGTTTAGAAACACCTGCAAAGACAGGTTTAAGACTTGTCTTTGGCGTTGCATCAATGCTCTTTCTAGTAATATCAACATGAGCTTCTCTAGTTGGAAATGAGGAGCTTTGAGAAAGGAATCTTGGACTCCGAGCAAAGGTCCCTGACTTCTTCTTAACAGCTTTATTATCCTTAGCTGTTTTACTCTTCACTGAAGTACCAGACTCAAGGAGCTCTGGTTCCTACAGAGAAGGACACAGAAGAGAAATGTCAAGACTTAACCAAAATACAAAGTCTTGTAAGAAGAAGCATTAATATATATACCTTTACAGGCTTAGAGGCTTCATCTTTTGAAACATTAGCATTGATATTATCAGTTTTCTCAGTAGATATTTCAAGAACCTCGGGTTTGTTCATGTCCTTGGAATTATCAACATCAACGTTCTCTTCCTCTTTCTTTGTTTCCGCAACAACACTCAAATCCTCGGAAGCCATTCAGCTCAAAAACTTGCAAATCCACACAAATGAAATGTATAATCCTATAAAGGTGATGAAAGAGAACTAAGCTCAGATCCAGTGACCAACTAAAGATGGATCTTCTTGTGTTAAGGAGCCACCCACTGTTTCATCTGCTCTTATTATAACGTAACAATGTTAATGTCAACAATCATCGAAAAACAAAACAAAAACTCGTAACGCTCAAAACTCTATTTTGATCATTGTTTAAAAGCATATATATATCACACCAAAATCTGAAGCTTCTGTAAGTTGTAAAATCATAAAATTCACTTCCATTATCTCCACCAGAGTGCTATATTATGATCATCAACTAATACACCATATGCAGAAAACAGAGTAACTCTTATAATATAAAACCTGAAAATTTAAATTCGAAAGCTCTGACTTTGATTAGAGATTTAACAAGAAAAAACATGATCCTATGGATTTCAGACAACTAAAGACAAACCCATGACTCCAGTCTAAATCTTGAAACAAGAATCACAAAAGTTGTAACTAAGACAAAGTGAATGAATAAAAAGCGTACCTTTGTTATTCGATTGAGAAAGACACTACTGGTAAAAGAAAGAGAGAAGAAAAGCTAAGAGCAACGAGTCTTGTATCTGTATGGAATCAGCAAAGAATAATGGCTTTTTCAACGTCAAAGGAGAGAAGATGTAGACAAAACAAATATCAAATTACGTAAACACCCCTTATCTTTTTTAGGTCATTCACCTTTTAAATACTCTTACTAACTCATTATTTAATTAAAATCATAAGACAGCTAAATTTGTAGATTTTCACAGATTCACAATAACCTAAAAAGTATATAACCCTATGGTTTAGGTGCTACTATATGTTGCAATCAAAATAGGTCAACTTATATTGAGGTAGGGGTATAATAGTATATACGCATTAAAAAAAATCCGCAAATGATTGAAGAAGAAGAACATGGGGGAGAAGCAGGAGGTCTCCGTTACAGCGAACCATAAACAATAAAAATTAGAAACCCCACGATATGCTCGCCGTGTATGGACCCCACTACTTCCGTCCGTTATTGCTGACGTGTAACGACCGTTTCACATGATTTGTTTTCACGTTTGGGCCCCACCCGCCAGCGGCTCCTGAGCTGTCTTTCGATGAGTTAGACTGTTCCACGTAGGTTGTGATTTCATTTCCCACCGTCAGATCTTGTGGGACCACTCGTTTTTTGTGATTTTTAGCCTCATTCTTTGCATTTTCATCGCTACAAAATGGGCCCTACTGAGTTTGCAACTTTCAATGTATATAATATTATTACACGTTGCAATCATTCAGGTTTCGTCCTAACTTTTTGACTGATGCTGTAGTAATTTCTGAACTTCAATAACTTTAGCTTAGCTCATTTCGTTTGGTATAAGAAAAAGTAAACTGCGACTTCAAACTAATATATGACACTCAAGGAACAAAGGCAAAGTAATGAAAGCATCAACATCACCTGAGTTTAATGTGTCTCCTTATCCTTCTACTACCACATCTATATACAAACACAGCTTTCAATATTTTGCTCCAACTTTTATAGAAGCATTAAGAAACAAACAAATCCTACATTTCCATTACTTTCTTGTCCCTCTTCTCCTTGTTCTGCTTCTTCTATAGATTCATTTTGTTACAGCCCTTTTCTAGTTTCCTACAGTCTAAAGTAAAAAAATATAAAGACTTGAGACATTTATAACAACAGCTGTAAGAGTGAAATGCATCATATTTACTTACATTCATCATCATCAGTTTTGAGTACTCATTACACTTCTTCAGATCAGACAACAATATCTTTCACAGTTTCATGCCGACTCAACTTCATTACACTTTTGCTGATGAATCTAAACTATCATTTGCTTCCTCATCTTGTAATTGTTTCAGTCTTATAATTGCCCTTATGAATTCCTCGTAGTCTACTGTGTCTTCCAAGTGCACATCCGTCTATAATTGATCCCAATATGTAAGAAAAAACTATGAACCAAACTTATATCTTGCTCACTATAAACCCATATATTGAGATAGTAGTAGTGTCTACTTACAGGCATATGCATAAGACTACTGATGTCTGAGTTGTCAAAATTAGCATTGAATCCTTCAAGACAGCTTCTGAGTTCTTTATAAGTTACTAGCCCGCTCTTCTCACTGTCTATAAACTTGAAGGCTTCTCTAAGCCCGTGAATCTCTTCTTCAGAAAGCCTTTCTGCAATCACCTGCAAGTAAAACACTCATCAGAGATGATCTCATCAAAACCATATAAGAAAAATTACAAAAGCTTTTGTTATATGTGGTACCTTTAAAGCCATCTTCTTAAGCTTATCTGTTGCTGAAAACTTCCTCAAACGACTTGTGTCAAGCGGTGTATCTGGTGCATTTCCTTCATCCCTAATCCATGGATGGCCTGCAAAAATAAAGCAAGATTAAGTTTCATATCTGCTTAACTTATGAAGTTACATGATTCTATGGACTTACACAAAACTTGTTGAGCAGTCAGTCTTTGTTTCGGGTCTCTTTCGAGCATTTTTCTGATCAAATCTTTTGCACTTTCAGAGACCTTTGGCCAAGGAACTGATGACAAATCAAGCTCACCCTCTAAAACCTCATTGAAGATTTCGTCTTCCGTTTCTGAAAGCAATAACACACACATGAGAAAACTTGGAAAAAAATGTATAGTTTATGATCAAAGTAACAATGTTATGTTACCTCCACAAAACGGAGCTGAACCAGACAGTAACACGTAAATCATTACACCAGCACTCCAAACATCTGCTTCTGGACCGTAATTCTTGTTTAGAACTTCAGGTGCAATGTAATAAGGACTTCCAACAATATCCGTAAAGTTTTCTCCTTTAACAACAAAATATACATGTCAGAACAAACATCTATAGACAAAAGTCTCTGTTTTGTAAGAAACATACCAGGTTTAATGAACATAGATAACCCAAAATCAATAGCCTTTAGAGGTGAATCTTCTTGATCATTAACAAAGAGAAAGTTCTCAGGTTTAAGATCTCTATGCATTACACCTAAAGAATGACAAGTCTGAACCACACTAAGTATAACTTTAGCCAAGTTAGCAGCTTTTCTCTCAGAGTAATGCCCTCTCTCCACTATTCTATCAAACAGCTCACCGCCTCTACAAAGTTCCATCACCATATGAACAGCTACTGAATCTTCATAAGCTCCTTTGATGGAGATAACATTTGGTTGTCCTAAGAGATGTTCCATTATCTCAATCTCTCTTCTCACATCCTCTACGTCTTCTTCATGTTCTAGCTTCCTCTTAGGGATAGACTTGCACGCATATTCCACCCCTGTTCCTTTCTCCACACACACGAACGTTGTACCAAACTGCCCGTGACCTAACTTGCTACCTAAGTTATAGTATTCTTTCAAATGTCCTGTTTTAGTCTTCAACACAGACTCTGCTTGTAAACCTGCACTCATCAGTCTCCTCACATTGTGAGCCGTTCTTCCGCTGTTCCCATACTCGATACCAATCCCTGGCTTCTTGATCTCTTCTTCACTATGCTTTCTCCTTTCACTCTCATTTCTCTCTTCTTCCTGAGAATGGTTTGTAACACTCGTTTGCTGCTCCACGAGTATTTTAGGATCTTCATAAGTATCATTAAGCTTGGGTTTATCATCCTTGAACATTAGCATTGGCTGAGGAGGTTTGTCTTGAAGCTGTGGCTTTATGGGATTCTCCATGATTAGATCTGTGGGACGAACCCATGCATTTGATTTTGAATCCACACAATTATGGATCATATGAACACATACATTCCCCATTTCTAAAATCTAAATCTCAATCCTTATACAAATAATCTACAAGAGAAACGTAAAAAGATAGAGATTCCTTCCTTTTCACGCAAGAGAAAAAACCCTTAATATCATCTCATACAGACACAGACAAAGATCTCCCTTATCTAACACCATCACCTCTTCCATGAACATACAAATCACCCAAAAATTAAATCTGATCTAATAAAGATCTCGATGTCGCCTGTCGGGTGAATAACGAATCATATCATTTTGTAAGAAAACACACACAATTAACAAAAGGATGAAGATATGAGCGCTGAGAAGGAAGGAAGAAGATTTGAAGAAACAGAGGAATTGGGTCTCACGTCGTTACTGAAATTTTTTGTGGGATTTGTTAGGGTTTTTGGCTTTTTCTCAATTGTTTAACGTATTTGATTCTCTCCTCTTTACCAAAACCTAGCGTATGACTCTCTCTCTCTCTCTCTCTCTGAAGTTTGTGTTTGTGTACATGCATCGATTAACAGTTTGGTCTCTTCAAACTCCGTAATTGTTATGAAAAAATCTTCGAGAATCCAATCAAAGACCAAAAATTAATTATTTCTTATTTTTTCCCTAAATTACTTAATGCCACAAAATGGTAACCAATCTTCCAAAAACCGTAAGGTTAGGTTTCATATCTTTAATTTCACTCTAATAACTCATTCTTTTGACCAATTTTTTTTATTACCCATTTAATGAAATCTACAATACTTTTCAGACAAAAGTACAAACAAAGGATATTACAAAGTAATATAGTATGATGATAGGTTGAAAGATAACCTCAGTCGGCAGAAACGTGCAAGCCAACATTAGACGACAATCCTCACGCTTCTTCGAAAATCATATTATATATTACAAATTTTATATATAACAAAGAAACAAGAAGAACAAGTTTCTCAAACGTCCTTGGCCAAGCTTGAGAGATCAATCTCTCCCGAGGAGTGTGGACGACTAGGAGCATTTTGGTCATTGGAGTACTCATCAACCTTGGGATGGTCTTCAATTGGTATACCTCTCCTAGCACTTGACTTATGGTCTTCCATGATATCAAATAAGCTTCTTGTCATCTCATCTGCTGATTCAAAGAAGCTCTTTATTCCGCTAAAGAAGTGGCGTTCGATGGCATCTACATCACTTCGGAGTCCTGGGAAGTTTAATGGATTTTTCTCCTCAAACTGATTTGGAAGAGAGTATCTCCTTAACATCTGCTCAGTGACATCCTCTTCTGTGTGTTCTGTGCTGGATTGAACGACTTCAGAGGGCCTGAATCACATATACATAACCAAAATTTAAATCAACTTAGTGATCATAAATCAACTTCAAATGTGACAAAATTCAAGATTTTTTAAAGACTCTCATTAGCACTTAGTTATTGAATTTAGTTTTTACATAACAAATTAAAACTTCAATTTATGTCAGAGCTCAAAAATAACTCATGAATCAACCTGAAGAAACTTACATATATTTGATCTTTAGTTAGGTTCTACAAATACTTTAGTCCAATCTTCAATTTTTAACATCAAACCTAATCTTCTAATTCTTTTTGATAAAATTCAAAAGCTAGAAAGATCCGAAACACTCACTTTCCAATACAGTGGCGGAGGACTTCCTCTGTTTTGTCGCACTTCCTAACGAACTTCCCAGGCTCGACCTCCTCCGTCTTGCACTGCGATCTTACCACCGTAGTGGTGGAGCAATTGCCGTCGGTGGCAGAGTAATCTCCGATCGGTTGATTTGTGAAATCACTACCGGCTTCGGGGACGTATGAATCGTCAATCCAGACCCAACCCATATCTAAATTCTTGTTGAGATTCTTGTTTGTGTGTAGATTCTTGATTCTTCCTCAAGCAGCCTCCGACGATGTGTATATTTTTTTAATATATAGATACGCCTTTTGTTTGTGAAACCGAGCCATATATGTAGGGTTTTTTTCAAATTAAACCAAGCACGTTAATACCCAAACCGAATCGAACCGAATCAAACCAACTGAAATAAAATCTGTTTTCACTCTGGGTCAGGTTATAGGATTGCGGTTTGCATATCTCAGGTTAATACCCAAACCGAATCGAACCAAACCAACTGAAACTGTTAAATATCTGTTTTGTTTGAAATTATGTATTCACTAGGTGAGCCTGCAAGAGAGAACATACCTGAGATATGTTATTCTTTTGTGAACCTATAAGCACTCCTTTCTCTATATGCAGTTCTTTGTACATGAAGTATAACGCTGAGCACGAAGCACCATATTAGAGAGGTGCAATATGGATGAACATGAACTACATGATTCTTTCCTCCCTTCATCGTTACTCTATAGTCTTTATGTACATTTCTGAGACCCAACACTTCACAATTAAAACTTTTTTCTATAACTGGTTAAACTTTGCTAGTGGATGGATTGTACCGTATAGAAGCAAGGCAAGAACGATTTACGAGGAACCAAGGAGCAATCTGATAAGGTATGCTTACTGATATAAGGTATAGTTGGCCTTACCTATAGTTGGTTAATGCAGGAACGTGGTTAGCAAGTATGACCAGACTGGATATATCTGGGAACACTATGATCAAACAAAAGGAACTGGAGAAGGTGCACGTGTCTTCACCGGCTTGTCTGCACTTATCAAGATTTGAATGAAAAAGAAATGACAATACATCAAGATTTATAGTTCAGCTACTATGTACATGTTCGTGTTTGAGCATAACAATGTGCGCATCCAAACAGATGATAGTAAAGGAAAGGATACATTTGAAACTGTAGTAATTGCAGGTCTGCTTTTATGAGTCTTCAATCATTTCCGTATCTTCAGCTACCATTATTTTCAGGTTAGTGACCAAATATGTTGCATATCATACCTCCTGCATATCGATCAGGCTCTGCTCGTCTATTTTAGTTGACCCAGGGAGATAAAAGGAGCTACCAGCAACTATTTTTATAAATCCTTGAAACCTATTTGACATTAAAAATCACGACTTACCATTTCTAGATTTGTGTTCAAAAGGTTTCAAACTAGAGCGAAGATCATTAACTTATTGATATGAAACATTTTATTGACAAGTGATCTTTTGTTTTTATGGTTATTTTACAAAAACAGCATTTTTAATTAGGACAAACCACATATAATAATAAGAAATAATGTCGTAAAGAAAACAAAAAACTCCTAACTCAAAATGCTAAAATTTTCAAATTAGCTTTTCTTTATTTTATGTATGTCTGTGCTTTTTTACAACGGTCGGATCACGGATTTCACAACATAACGGTTCAAAATATTAACGCCGCTAGCTTCAATAGTGTCTAACAAGTCAAACGCCATCGTTTGACGTAACCGCCTGAGTTATTTTATAAATCTTCTGAATTATCATTTTTTTCATTTTTCATTTCGTTCTTATATTTCAGTCTTTTTTCGTCGGAGACCATACAACAATCTGTTTCATCGCCTGAAGATATTTCAAATTCGATTGGTGTTGATTCTCGGAGATTGATTTATGGAATCGGAATCTTAACTTAGACGTTCTTTGTTTGATCGTTCTAGCTGGTAATTTCCTGTTTCATTCCCCTGAATTTCTAAAGATTCATAGACGCATTTTAGGTTTTGAATCTTCCATTGATTTTACCATGTATAAATGTATGTTTGAAGATGATTTGTAGGTAGAAGTTTCGATTAATTTGAAATACGGATTTGTTTGTTTATGTTTAGGTCGTGATTTACTGAATTTGTAGATAGCAATGATTATTATGAGGTTAATAGAGTTTGAGATCTTCAGATTGTGTGGATCCTTTGACTAACCATGGCGATTGATAACTTGATATTGCGATTTATGCAGGGAGACATAGTTTGTGTTGCTTTACGAAAGTATAAGAAGAAAGAGACGAAATGGATTCGAAAAGGGCAAAATCTCCATGTCAAACTCCATGGTCAAATCGAGATCTCCGATTAACTGAATGAAATGCAAATTCAGATCCAATTAGCAAGAATGAGAAAGAAATGGGTGTGAATATACAAGTTATTGTTCGTTGCGGGTACATTTTGATAATTAACTCCTTCTTCTTGTTGCTTTAATGTATTAATCTCCACTCAATGTGGTTCTTTCTTTTCAGATCGTTTAATTCGGAGGAGACGAGGTCACAAACACCTGCTGTGCTTACCTGCAATGAACTGAAAAAGGAAGTGGTGGTAGCTCAGAATATTGCTGGGAGGCAGATTGATAAAACGACAAGGTTTAGTTCATCTTCATTACATTTTTGGTTTAATCTGTTAAAGCTTTTTAGATAGTATGTAAAAGATGAATATTTTGTGTACTATGGTTAAAGCTGTAAGAAAGCTTCCTCTTATTACAAGTTCTTGGAATTTGCTAGGTTTTTGGCCTAACATCCCAGCAAAAGGACCTGTACCATCAAGTAGTTTCTCCTATTGTTTTTGATGTTCTTGATGGATATGATTGCACCATATCTACAATGGAAGAAGGAGTAAGAAAAACGGTACACAGTTTATTTCCGGAACATCATTTGAAGTATTTTACTGATTGGCAACTTAGTCAAATTAATATTTAGTTTCTGATTATATCATGATAAAACTGTCGTTATAATATTAATTATAAAAATCTGTGAAATTATAGTTCAATTAAACTTTCTTAGTTTTGGATAATATTTAGTTCGTATTTTTTTTGTCTTTTTTATTACAAAAATATTTGAAGTTTTTTTTTTTTGGGAGTTAACCAAATTTTTTGACTATGCAGAGATTAAAGGATGGAGAAAGGACGTGCAAAAAAGGATGGAAAAGGTGAGTTTTTTTTTGATAAAAATTTTATCTTTAAAATTTGATGCTAATCTACTAACTATTCGAAAACTAACCAAATTTTGAAATCCTGTCATTTGATCGTTAGAGATTTCAAAAGTCCAATATGATTTTCTTATTGTTATGTAGATTTTAATTTTTAAATTTTTAAAATGAAAATTTTTACGTTTTTTTATGAATTTGAAAATTTTTTATTGTTTTTTATGTAATCATTATGTAAATTGTAATATAATATAAATTTGACCAAAAAATAATGTAAACTTCGTATGAATCCACTTGCTATATTACAAACTTAAAAAATGACCTTATTAAAAAAATATAGAGAATATAACTGTTTATATTAACTAAAATATTATACTATATATATATTTATTGTCTACTATTTTAATATATAATTTTTTAATTTGTATCCTTAATAGTTCTTGGATACGTAAATTATTTATTTATTTTATATATGTTATTAAATAAAACAAAATATTAAACATTCATTATTATTCAGATCTCTTTTTTATTAGTTATTTATGTTTCATGTGTAAACAAAATATTATATATATATCTGGCGGAACCACTCTTGTTAAGAAAGTAGCAAGTACACCACCTACATTTTTTAAATTATTTTGTTTTTTATAAGAATTTACAATGACTCTCCTAACAAATTTTAAAATAAATTTATTTTTAAATATTTTTACCCAAAATTTAGGTCTAGATCGGCTCATATTCACTAATAATACACTAACATTTTTATACACATTGTTACAATTTTTAATTATATATTAATTTCTAAATTCATGAGTGTTTAATATTTTTATAAAGTCATGTATTATATCAAATAGTATATAAAACCATTCTATAAATTATGAATAGAAATTTGTATATCAATCGTATAAAAGTAATATAAAAATCTTTATATCATATAAAATTTTATATCAATCGTATAAACCTATTATAAATATTTTTTTGTCAATCTTAAAAACTATTACTCTATCATAATATATAAATTATCATATATAAATTTATATCAAAATCAAATTTTATAAGATTAATAAAAATATCAAATTTGAAAATCTAAAAAATTTACCAGTTCAAATAAAAATTTAAAATCATAAAAATATATAAACAACCAATAAAGATAATACAATATATTTAAATAAGATCCCATATATTTTCAACAACCTATAATAATACCCGATTTTCTATATAACTAATTCTAAAATTTATTATTAATAGATAAACACAAATGGTAAGAATTTTTGGTTAAATCAGCTTTAAAAATTACAAGTTACATTAGTAATAATGTTAACTATGATCACTAATACAATTAAACACATAAGCTAATTAAACTATCAATACCTAAGATAGAAAATTATAATAATTATAACATTTAATATCAATTACTAAAACATAAAAATTTTAAAAATTATATATATAGTAAATATATATTTTTACGGTCGACGCACGCAGGTTATTACATAATTGTTACTTTATTTGTGTGTGAAATATTGTATCTTTTGGGCTAGATGACAAACTAAAATTTCAACAATCAAACATTTATATAGTGCAGAAATATTTGAGTTTTGTTTAGTTTATCACACTAAATCAGTTTTATCTATCTATGATATGTAGTACTTAATTAGTAAATACTAGATTTGTAATCATGCATTGCATGAGTTTAATTTTAATCAGTTCAATGCTACATTTATTTTCCATAATTTTTAATTAAACTTTTATCTCACGAAATATTTTCGATATGTTCAGTGATATCTAAAATTCATCATGGATGTTAAAGATTGTGATCAGTTTATATAGAAATGATATTTTTTTAGTAATCAGATTCTCTATATACAAGATATTGATTATTTTCAGCAAATATGCATGTATATCTATTTACTTAATTTTATAAAATTAAATACAACAATTCCCAACTAAAAAAATTAAAACAAAAAAATACTCAAAATTGCTTTTAAAAATTTTTACGTTCATTTACATTACGATTTTTTATATAAATATTTAGAGTATAGATTATATTTGGTGTGTTTTATATATGCCGACAAAAGAGATATTTACATAATCCCTTTATAATAAACCATGATGATTAAGAAAGATCATCTGACATATGATCAGAGACGCCTAATTGATTCGATTACAATTAAATTAATTTCCAAATTGTTGTTGTTTTGTTTTTTATCTTCTTCCAAAGACCAAATGTTCAATACAATCCAATAAACATATTTCCAAGTCCCTCTCAACTATATTCAAAACGATTTAAATTATTCTTTCTTGGTAACGTATGTACAAATCCACTTGTTCCATTGTTTACATTGAAATAAACAAA
The DNA here is from genome assembly GCA_000411055.1 of Leavenworthia alabamica. NCBI lineage: Eukaryota > Viridiplantae > Streptophyta > Magnoliopsida > Brassicales > Brassicaceae > Leavenworthia > Leavenworthia alabamica. Next base: position 141,797 of record KE157317.1, read on the forward strand.
ACTAATCCAATAAAATTATGAAAATTAACCATAGCTTATATCCTCTAAACGAATCTTCAGCTTCAACGAATATATACAATGATCAGAAATAGTGACCAAAACATCAAAATTTGACAAGGACTTAAAGAAGAGTTTAGCCGGAGATTAGTCAGAATTTGGAAGTCCAAGATTTTTCCGGTTACATATAAGAAAATAATTAGGGCATCCTTGTGGAGGCGACCGTGGAGGCTAAAGGAACAACCTCGGCGAGTGGAGTAGAAAGAGGAGTTGGAAGCGGCGAAGTCCGACAGACAGGACACGTAGGATTGAGTCTAAGCCACGTGTCAATACATTTAAGGTGGAAGAGATGGTTACAATCTGGTAGCTGTCTTAACAAATGCTTTCCCTTGTAGTCTCCTAAACAAATGGCACAACACGACGTTGACGTTGAGTCTTTGGCTTCTGAGTAAAGGATCTTAGGATAGCTTTGAATGGTGTCCTCGTCTAGACCGGGGACAGCATCTATGATGACGTGGTGGTGATGGTGATGGATACGTGTTGGATCTTGATTGGTTTCTGAAGAAGAAGAGAGCTGGTTACGTGTGCAGTAGTATGAGGTTAAGGTGACGGTGGTTATGAGGAGGAGTACTCCGATGGAAACTCCGATGCCGTATCTGAATCCTCCGATGTCGTCTGTACCTAAGAGACCGTTGTAGTCCGGCATAATCGGCGGTGGAGGTGGTTGAAGGGAGCTCATGTTGATGGTTTTGTGAATGGGTTTTAGAAGATGAGATCGAAGAAGAGAAATAATTAATGAAGAGGTTTGGTCAGACATATGATATAAGACAATGTAAACTGAAGTATCTTGGGGTTATCAAAAGTCAACGGTAAGAGAGAAGAGAGGGAGAAAATGCATGTGAACGAGGATAAGAAAGCTTGTCAAAGCAAGAATGGTGTGACTTGTTGTAGTTATTAAATAATTTATTGTAAACTTTTCTAATATTGTATTAGTAGTTATATGAAGGTTATATTGACTCGTTAATTCATTGACTTGATATTTTATTAACAAATAAAAAATAATTTATCAAATATGATAATATTAAAATTTAGTATAAAATTATGCAAGTTTTGAAAATCTTTTTTTTGTAGATATTTGCCATTGATAAAATTGTTTATTAGATTCGCCACGGAATTCCGTGATTGAGAATATGCACACATCATTGAAAATGATTTTAGAGTTTAAAATAAAAATATAGTTTTTGAGAGAATCATAATTCATACATAAACAAAAGTTTATTTGTGTGTGGCTAATATAACAGATATATAGAAATCAGTCGGTCGCCAATCTATTCATGTTAATATTAGTAAAAAAAACATTTAGTGGCTGAAACCTTTGCAATATTTACAAGTAAAGTATTAGAGATTTGATTTAGGAATATACGGAAGGGTTTAGTTTGAAGTCAACGTCTTCAATGCCACGCATATTAATCTTGTTGTTTGCGTACGTTTAATTATCCTCTTTAATTAGCTTTGTTTAAATCCAATAACTAATTTTGTCACCTAAGCAACGTTTAGTTTCCTTCGTTTGTTTTGTAAATCGCAATATATACTATATGGACTATTATGGACTAGCTAAAATCATACATGAACTATACAAATGAACTATCTCTTGCATTTACCGGTCAAAGAATCTTGATAATTGAAACCAATCAGTTGGACAGTTGTTATAATGAAGGAAATGCGTCATTGCATGCTTGCATGATGTTTATTTTAATATATCACTATGATATAGTACTCTATACACAGATACATTTGGATACATCTACTTATAAGAATGCAGACAAAACAAATATTTTAGATTCAAACTTTTACGTATATATTCAGGGGAGGATGCATTTGGTGAAGAATCAATGCAACTTGTGAATTTTAAGAATACGTTTTCCAAGTTCTCATAGCTGAGAACTTATCCGCTGGATTTGGTGACATCACAAATACATATAGTTATTTATTTATTTCAAGACAAAAGACTCTATATGAAGAAGAGCCTCTCAAAGAGAAACAGCAAACGGGCCATAACAAAGAAAGGCCCACACTTATCGTTATAACAAAGAAAGGCCCACGCTTATTGCTATCAACTCAATACCCAAAAAAAAAAATACAATAAGCCAATCGTGGTCACTTCGTCAGTGTGATTTCAACTTTAAATTACTTGATTGATTAATTACGAATGCAACTGTGCCTCTCTTCTTTCTTCACACTTCGCTTTCTCTTTCCATTTTCTTCCAAACTCTCTCCGCTTCGTCCTCTCTTTCACATTGCTGCTATGTCTTTTCACGGTCCTAATTCTCAAGGCGGTCGCCGAGGT